>RJWT010002419.1:21413-41131 GCA_004365215.1 Cuniculus paca | reverse complement strand
AGACTGGATTAGAAAACAGAAACCTTAAAGAGATAAACCAGGGTATTTTAGATGGGTGACCATCTGGAAATTCTGACTCTAGTTGATGTAGATAATTGTTATTGTTCTCTGACTGACTTCCATTCTGACTCTAGTGAGAAGCATTGTGACTTGTTTTGGGATGACTTTCCTTCCTCTGGAATCATTCCATGTGACTGGTGATGGACTGGCTTCATCTCAGTATGCCAGGGATGGGATAGAGTCTGGTCCTGGGCTGTCAAGATCCTGTGTTTGGCTGCTGTCCCTATGGGTGCTGGGTTCAGTCAATGTGTTGGGGGTATTTGGTAGGGGTATATGACCCATGGCATCAGAGAAATTAAGAAGCTGTCTTTCTGTAGGATTGTTTGGGAAAAGAAACTGCTTCAACCAGGGTTACTGAAATTGTAGAATGCAAGGGTGGAGCTAGTGCTGTCCTTCTCACTGCTTCTGGGGGCAAGCCAAAGCCAAGGAGTGAGGAGAAGCAGTGAGAAGAGTGAGGGCAAAGGTTTCCATGGGCCCTTGAAAGGACCAGGGCCCAGTAACACCAGAATCAGTAAAATAATTTTTATGCCAAGTTAAGATATTTTCACAGAAAACTGAGTTCCTCCCTGATTTTTTTCTTTCCCTCCTTTCCTTCCTTTTTTCGTTTTTCTTGTCTTTTCTTCCTTTCTTTCTCCCTCTCTTACCCCTTTTGCCATCCAACAATAGTCTATACTTTTTCTACTTTACAAAACAATTCTAGTTACATAATCTTATATTTGATGTCTGTTTCTCCAATGACTCTAAGCTCCACAGTGGCAGGCACCAAAAAAGTATATTGGAATGACCTTGTACACCCAGTAATTTATATATAGGAACCAACTCAAAAATGAGTGCCTCCTTCTCTCTAATGATACCTTAGCCTCAGTGAGAGAAACCTAATAATGAGTTACCAGTAGTTACTAATCACATTTCATGTCAAATGTGATTAAAAACTAGTGGTAAATATTGGGTACCATCACCAATTGAAAATGTCAATATCTCTGGTAAAGGGGATAAACAAACATATGACTAAACTACTTAAAGTTAGTTATTTGGCATAGATGCATCATAGTTATCATTAAGCATGTTCAGAAATGGCAAAAATTTAAAAATAATTTGATTTATGAAAAGATAATATGAATGCTAAATGGCACCCAGTGATTTTATAAACTCTTACAATTACTGAGATATACAGATGAACAAAGCAGTCCAAATGATTTGGAATAGAATCTATGAGCAAAGATAAAGAATTAAAGTCATTTCCTTGGTAATCCTATCAAAAGAAACTTCCAATAGACTACATGTATCTGCACCAAAATTAAAGGCCAAAATTGATCCCATTTAAATAAACTGTCATATTTTAAAAACATAAGTAGTTGCTTTAATTTCATAAATACCACCAGGTCTGGAGACTCCTGCCTGACATAGACACTTCTTCCCTAAGTGATGGGCAGTAGTGATGGGCAGACTACTACCAAAGGTCATTTCCCCATCCATCATTTTCAAATTGCTGGACAAGTTGCTGCAAATTCTGACAGGTCCCATTTCAGCAAAGACAAAACCACTTGCATCCCGAAACAGCATCCAGGATTGATGTGCATCCCACAGAGTCAATCAGGTGACAATCTTATGAACTCTGATTTTACATTTTTTCAGAAAAAATAGGACAATGGTTTCTCTCTACAGCTGTCTTGAAGGTGACCAGTGTTCATTTCATATGTCTGGTCCTTTTGTAATATTTCGATTTAGATATACATAATGACATCTTTTTTGGAAGTTCCTTGTATCTATGAAGTTCTATTTCTCAACAGGAATATTATTCTTTATCATAACCTCCATTTAATGTGGTTACAAAGTAACATGAATTGAGTGACTACTATGTGTCAGATACTGGGCTGGCAATTTAGATATATTACTAATAAGATTCTTAATAACATTTGGAAGTTAGTGATATCATCACCATCTCTTCAAAAGATACCTGAGACCTAGAAAGATTAAGATAATATCACAAACTCAGTCTCAACTCAGTCCTACATGGCTTCTAACAGTCTTTTTCTACTCTTGCTTCCTAACCCTCCAACTATAAATCAAGGAAATTGATACATACTTGTTTTCCATGAACACTGTATACATGGTTATAATAAGAAAGACTTGCTTTCTTATGAGATATATTTTTATCTAACATTTATCATTATTGTATCTATGGTCTTTTAACACAAGCATATTCTTTACTGACTTCTTTTTAACTTTATTTTTTACTTGTTATTTAAGTTCTTCAGGTTTGGGGATTGAACTCAGGGATTCACAAGTGATAGGCAAACACTCTACCTCTAAGCTACATTCCCATCCCTTTCTTAATTTTTATTTTCACTAAGTTGCTCAGGTTGGCTTCAAACTTATAACTCTCCAGCTTCAACCTCCTAAGTAGCTGGGACTATAGGTGTATATCACTGACCCAAGCATATTCATCATTTTAAGAACTGCATAATATTCCATCATGTTCTTGGCTCAGTAGAATATGACATTCTATCACACTGGACATTTAGGTTATTGCCAAAATTTTGACATTGAAACTAGAAGGACAGTGGTGGCTGTGTTCATGGGGCCTTTGTTTCTTTTGAACTAGAATAAATTATAGAAATAAGACCACATCAAAAGGGTGGTTGTTCATAGGCAAGGATATTCCATTTTTCAAATGATTTTTCATCAAATTATAGCACAACCAATAAAGAATGAAGGAGTTAGTTTCATAGCAGCCTCAACAACAGAAGAAGAACTAATGTTCTTATTTTACAGGAATGTGGCTAATTTAGCAGGGATAGCTTGAGTCATACAGCTACTGAGGAAAGATATTCACTGTGTGTTGAATTTGTTTTCTTTTCCTTTGGATACATTTTCTGTTAGGTCCTCTGTTCTTGTTTTTTAATGATTTTCCATAGAAACATTCCCATTATAGGGGAAAAACTATAGTCATAAATTCGTGGATTGGTAAATTAGATCAAAGGACAAATTCAATCTGAAATGACCACATTAAAAATATATGGTTTTTCCTTACTCGAAAGTTAGAAAAGTTAGGACATGACTCTGAGGGAATGCAAAGGTGGGTTTACAGCTGTCCAGTGCCTCCTCTGACTTGATTTTCTGTACACCATAAGTGTCGATTATCTAGCATGGGTGAGAAAAGCTGTCCACCTCCCTGGCTGAGTCAGACCCTGCCTGCTTGACTTGTGGTGAACATGTGCTACTCACCGTCTGCTGGCTTAGCCAGAAATCAGTTGTTGACCTTGTGACCTTTTCTGTTGTAAAGAATCTGTCTTCCCTGAAAATTCGTATGTTTAAAAAATATGACATTTGTTAAGAGTACAGATCTTAAATTCTCATCATACACAGACACTCAAAGAAATTGGTATGAGGTGATGGGAATGTGCAGTGATGCATATATTAATGGTAATTAAGAGAAACATAAATATATGTCTTCTCTTCATCTTTGGAATTAAATATTGAGTATCTGACTTTGTTTCATACATGAGTTATCAGATTCTTTGCCAGGACAGACAGATACAGATATAGACATAGACATAGACATATATACAAGTACAGGTACAGGTACAGATTGTGGAAATTATTTCTCAACACACATGATTATCAAAACATGAAGTTTGTACCTTAAACATACATAATTTTTACCTGTCAATGGTTACTTTGTCAATAATATATAATTATTAAACATACATTATGCATGTTTAACTTTGTTAAAACAAAGTAACTTTGTTAAACATGCATAATTTTTACTTTGTTAAAGCTGGAAAAACAAAGAAAATATGAGAAAGTCTTAAATGATCCACATGCCTTACAGCTTTTAATTTAAAAGACAGTGTACTTTTTATGACTTTATGCAAAATCAAGTTCTGACCTACAATTGGCCAGAAGGGTAGTAAACTGATGAACATGCAATGTGAGAACTGCATGGTTTGTGTGTGTGCATTTTCATGTGTATGGTGTGCACACACAAATTCGCATTTGCCCCAACCCACTTCTACCTAGGTTCTTTTGCTACTGCATTGATTCCATCAAAAATGCAGCAACTGAGATGGATGGCAGACTCCTGGAGTTTTCTGACCTCAATCAACAGGAAGAAAATTTCAGCTGAACTGTGCAAAAGGGCTGGGACAACATAAATCACATTTGGAGAGGACATGCTTTCTACCTAAAATGTGAAGTCATCCAATCACATATCAAGAAGTGGAATAATAAGACACACCAATTGAAGAGAAAGAAAAATTAATTAATGTTCATGCCACTCATCACAAAAAAAAGCCACTGGCCATTTTTTTCCCTTTGAAAAGAAGAAATGACAGAATCATCTTCAAAAAATAGCTCTGCTTAATTAAGCATTTCCTAAATACATTTTAATTCCGAGTTTAAAGAGAGAAGCATCACTGAAAATTACACAAAAGAATAGACTTGCTTCTCTGAAAGTAAAATAAATGACAAATGAAAATAATAGCTATAATTAATGATATTAAAATGTAAGCAACTCAGCCCCAGTTATTACAAAACTGGAAAGAGATGACAAGTCACACTTTTAAAATTAAAAGATCAAAACACAAATCTACTTATCTGAAGCAGAAGGTAAATCATCACAATGAAGTCATCAGTAGAGGGGACTTCTCAAGAGCCTAGGCAAGGATGTCTAAAACTGCTTGATTTAAGATTTTATTTGCTAAGTTGATTTTAAGTCATGCATGAAACTGATAATAACAGTGATTTGACAAGTTGCAAGACTATAATATAACAAGAGAGATAGGCATGCTCAAAAGAAGAGAAGCATATATATCTGCCTTTTGTTCATCTTTGGAATTAAATATGAAGCACCTAGCTTTTTTTTTTCCTACATAAGTTACCAGATTCTTTGCCAGGACCAGCATATGTTGGTACATGCACTGTGTCTCTCACACCTTCACCAAGGGCAGCCATTACTAATCACTCTATCTCTCATTTCACAACCTCAGACTCCTCATCAGCAGGTATAGCCTATATGACCACTACCAAGCTGAGTGAACATCAGGTACCTAATGTTTTCAACCGTCTCTGTACAAACTCACTCAGACTGACAAGTACCGATAGAACACATAAAACCTTAGCTTGAACCTCAGGACTGCTATCTAGTTTAAGTTTTGCTATTTACTTTGCTGTTGACCTAACTGATCCTAGCTATACCTTCTCTGATCTCATCACTAACAAACTGAATCAAAGATTTAAAAGCAGCAACAACAACAAAAGAAAGTAAGTAAGAGTAAAGCAAATGTATATGTAATTCTAAAGTAGCTCATACTTTGAGGGTGAAGTTTGTATCTACCCAGGATGATAAGTCCCCAAAGCAGGACAGCTCATTGAGTCCCAGGGCAACCCTAGAAGTATCTCATCCTCTCCAGTTTCAATGGGAAGTTGAGCATCTGAGAGGTTAAGTTACTGAAAAGCTGCAAATCTGGGGTTCAAACCAGCCCTTTGAGTATCCCGAGCTAGTTCTTAGCCACTCTGCTACCCGTGGGGCTCTTTGGATTAGCTTCCTAAAACCAGCTTCAAGGTCATCTGTAGGGTGGATCAGACAAACGGCCTGATCTACCTGATTTTCACTGCACTCCAAGAGGAGTCTGGGCCTGTGGTACCACTGAGCAGGCCCAGCAAACCCTGCTTATCTACTTTTTGGTTTCCAGCCCGGGAGAGACTAATTTCCCTTGACACCACATCCATTTTAAAAGCTCTACCACTTTTTACCTGCCTCTTTCTCCCCCAGTCTCTCACACCCTCACATTTTCCTAAAATATATCAAAGAGGAAAGTATGCCTAACGTTTCATTTTCAACATTTAGTAGAAGAGTTAACCTGCAGAAAAAATATAAAAGGCAGGTTCAGAGATCTGTGCTGGAGTAAGAAGCTCTTGTCTACAAAAATAACTCACAGACATGCTGAGAAGAGAAGCATTGGCTGGCACCATGACCATTTTGATGTTCCTGAAGAGGAGACGAGCCATTCAGGACCTGAGACCATATATTAGGATGAGAGATTAAGAGGAGATTAAATACCAAGATGGACAGTAGAATGTCATGACCCTTGGCCCAGGATATTTCTGTTCTGTTGAGAGCTGCATCGCTGTAACTCTCATGAGAAGTGCTACCACCCGCCCATGTGCCAGGCACTGAGTCCATTGCACATTTTGGAGACGCTGATTGCTATTTTGGATTAGCAGCATTCATGTCAAAGATAGGATAGTGTGGTAGTTAAGGGTCAAATTAGGACTTTCTGTGTTTGAATTCCTCCTTTACACTTCTACCTGGCATGCTCATGAACCTCTCCTCCCATCTGCTTTTGTCATCTGTAATAAAGAAATAAACAGTTTGGACTTTAAAGGACTTTTATAAGGCATTTATAGCACAAGGCACATAAAACGCTTAAAAAATTACCTGTGGCATTTAGTTAGTGCTCAGGAAGCCAGATGTTGTCATTATTATCCATTTTACTTTCTGAAAATAAGAGCTATCAAGGTTTCCTTTGAGAAGCACCTCTCCCTCCACTTATGGTCCATTTCAGCCATTCCTCTGTGCCCATTCAATTTCTGGGCATAGGTGAAGGGAGAAAGACAAGCAGAGCACATCCCTGCATAGGTACATGACTCTTGCTGAGCTAATGAGAATCATCCCTGGAATGGTACCAGAACTGCAAGAGTCCCTCCTCTTTTTGTCCACAGTTTTTCTTCTTATTGTTTCAGTTGTCCAAAAATATTGTATAGAAAGTTCCTGAAATTGGTACTTGGTACTGTACTAGGTAGTATGATGAAATCTTGTACCATCCCACCCTGGTCCTCCTGATATGTGAATCGTCCTTTTTTTTTTTTTTTTCCAGATTATCCACAGTATATATGCTACTTGCTCATTAGTCACTCAGCAGCTATCTCACTTATGAGATTGTCAGGGCATCTTAGTGTCCATGTGACCTAATACCATGTCACAATGCCTATATCCTTCTCCTACCCTTGTCTCATCACATATTGCGTCAGACATTCCTATATATGTATCTTGAGAGAGAGGCAAAGAGCACATTCACTTGTTTTACAATATATTGTTATAAAATTATTCTCTTTTAGTTATTATTACTAGTTTCTCAATGAGCCTAAATTATAAATAGAATATTATTATAGGCAAGCATTCATAAAAAATTTAAATATCGTATTTATAGCATTCAGTGCTAGCCATAGTTTCAGGCCTTCATGGAGGTGATGAAGTATGTCCCCTATGGACAAGGGTAGGGGCAATCATGTTGGGAAAGAAACCCTTCTTCCTAAAAGTAGAATTTAAACTGGGGCTTGTGGATCTCCATTTTCACCAGATGGTGAAGTCGAATACCAAGATGCAGTTATGTTAGGAGGGACCTTGACTGACCCAGCCACTGTCGTTCCACTTTTCTTTTAAAGCTGGGCCAACGTAGTTTTCCCACTGTGCAATTGAGGCCATCCTGACTAATGTGTACACAAGAATCATGGATGGTATGCATTAGCCAATCCCACTTTATAAATGAAGGCTGTGGGTCAGAAAGCCAAGGTGATATCATCAATGGTTACCAAGTAGTAAAGGGCAGCATCAAGATCCACGCCCAGATCAAACTTATTCCAAAACTGTTCTCCATTATGCTAGACAATCTTTTAAAATATATTACGCAGAAATAAAAGACTATGTTTCTTGGTGGCAACCCACTTCCACCAGCTGGACTGGGTAGATGGATTTTCTCTAAAGCTTATTTCCATTCCCTCTTATCTGTAGGTTTTGAATGCACATTTCCTGAGACTGGAATTTATCATTTTACTGTTGTCCTGTCCTCAACGCTAAATAAAATGATGTTGAAACTGGCTGTTGGTGGGATCCATCTACAGTCCTCTCCAATGGTGCCCAATATCTCAGCAGAGAGCAAGGATAAGATGAAATCTATTTGTGGTGTACACTCCACAACCAGAATCTCATCCACAAATACTTGCTGAGCAAAGGAAATGAAGCAAATCTGTAAACATCAGCTACCCTGTGGGTGTTAGATACCTCTGCAATATTCTTTGGCCAGAGATGGTAGAATCAGAATAAGCTGCTGCCCGGAACATAAGCAAATGGCAGGTTGGCAGATGACTGTGCACTAGTTTGGAATGAGAACCATGCCCAATATGAATGGAGGTTACTAACCTGAGGACGATTCAGTGATAGGGAACTTGCATGAAATACGATCGTAGAACAAACAGCAAAGCCAAACAACACAGAGAATGGGTTTACTGGCATGAGATCCCTCTGCCCCATTCCTTGGCCAGAAATGGAAAGACTGTGAGTGAACTGACAGAAATCCTAGATATCATAAACAAACACAAGCTGTGCACGAGAAGATGTTTTAGACAATGGAAGTGTCTGCAGTCATCAGATCATTCCTCCAGATCATATTACATTCTATGCAAAAATAGATTTCATCTACAGTGCAGGCCAAAAAACTCACTCTATTTTAAAGGTTTCATGTAACAGCTTGGTGCTAGCCTGCTTGCCAGTCTCGTCATTTTTGGTTGCTATTTTTTTATTAGTAGTGGTGTATGCTTGTAATAATAATTACATTCACTTTAGGAAATATACATATAACATCTAGCTTCATCTTAGGCTACTTTTCTTACTGTGTCCTGAGCCCTACCTCTCCTGACCTCTACTCAGTTGCCAAATTTTACCACACTTCTGCATCCAGATATCTATCTAATTCATGCTTTCCGAGGATGCTCTCCATATCTCCCCTCACACTGAAACTTAAATACCTTAAATTCCTTAAATTCCAGTCCACTGGAATGCTTTAACTTTCTCAAAATTTGGGGGTAATCTTTGGCACTTCTTCCTTTCAAATACATACAAAGCAGCCCTTAAAAAAGAACTTTCAGAGCAGAAGAGAGACCCAAACTTCAGACAAATTTTGAGAGTTCCATCCAGACAGGTGTTCCTAATAATTTTTGCCTTTGTAGGCTAAGGTACGTCACTGTGGTTTCTAATGAGAAACTCATTTATCAATCTTCCTGTTCCCAAGTAAAAAGAAAGTCTTCTTCTCAAACTCTGTTCTATCTGTCCAAAGCCCAGTGAACTAATCCACTGCCATCTCCAGGGCAAGATAGTGGAATGAACACCAAGCCAACCCTGGTGACTGCTTTGTGATGATATTCAACTTCACTGTCATCTAAGCCACAAAACTCCAGGAGATTAATTCATGGTTCATGTTAATCTAAAACATTACACCTCATAGCAGCAAACTGCACACAAATATTTAAATTGAGGAGTCCCTGATGTGCTTCTGGGTGGAGCCGTGCATAGCTTATAGCCAGAGTCATCAAGTTATGCAGAAAGAATTTATCTGTCTTGCAATCCAAACCTTTCTCCTCCTCTCCTCTCAGCTCAGAACACTCATCTTGTTTGCAGTCTCTCCTGGACTCCTGCAAACAAGTAGACTTTGGAACCTTCAAAGTGTAAACAGGATTTCTCAATTGACTCCAACCCTCCCATAGAAAACAGTATTTCTTAAACTTCAGCTATTTGTGGTCCACAGGGACAATTGTCCTGCAGTTCTCTGATCTTTAAACTGATTAAATTTTTGTTCTTATAAATCTATTAAAATAAAATAGATTAGTTAAAATCTATGGAAGATTTAAGAAACAATAGTAATACCTCACAAAAGTAGACTGAAAGAAAGTAATACCTTTTGTCATGCATAAATTTTATTCCTAATTCAAAAGCAAAGAAACATGACAATCATAGCTAGATATGAGAACTGCCAGCTAAGAAGGTCATTTGGTTACAAAGATATGTTAGAAAATGCCTATATCTTTCAGTTTGTTTAAAAAACACAACCAAATTATGCCTCTGGGATATAATCCCAAGGTCTAAAATGTAGAAGACAAAAGAATAAACTCTTTACTCTCTCTCTTTCCGCAATTTATGCACATACTCAAGCCTGATGCACAGTGTGCAAACAAAAGCAAAATTTTACTGAATGCTTTTGTTTGGAAATAGAATTGTTTCCAAACAGAAGCATTTGTGAACCAAGGTATTACTTATAAACTGCTGTTTAGTACTACCTTGTCAATTACTCAAATTAACATTTCAAGGGAATTTTATTATTCCGAACTTATAGATGAGTAAATAAAAACTAAGACTAGGTCAGAAATCTCAAGGTCACAGAGTTGGGATTAAAACTCAGCACTTGTAGACATCAAAGCCCATGATTTTAACCTCTACGTATTGTGATCCCCATATTTCAATGAAATCTCTGATTCCGCTCATTCCTTGGTAAAATCACTTCAGCAAGGAATTGAAATGGGTCTTTGGAAGATGAAGTCTGAGCTTTGCCTTTAGAACTGTTGCTTTTATCCTCAAACCAGCAGACATCCTGGCATTTTCCCTGCCAGGTGCCAGCTGCTCAGCAGAAGGGCAGGAAGGTCACAGCAGTGAAGAATCTCTGCCTTGAGCCAGCTAGAGTCAGAACATTGTGGCTGAAAACTTACCTCCTCATGAAACCCAGATTATTTACTTGGCAATGAATAAAGTTACAGATCCACGACAAATTTGTCAGTTGGAAAGTACAGTTCTAAGGCACTGCAAATGTGATGCTTGGTTTTTGCATAAGGCTAAGTAGCATTAAAAACAAGGGCATATCCTCTGTGGTCGAAATCCCTAAACTCAAATCAGGGGCTTGTCGTTTACTGGACTGATCTTTTACAAGTTGCATCTCCTGTCTGAACTTGTATTTTTTCACCTGTGAAATAGAGATGATGAAGGTACCAGACATACACAAGACACACACATGCACGCATGCATGCATGAATGCGTGCATGGATGTGTATGTGCAAGTATGCAGAGCTACTGAGGATGCCTGGTTTGCAGCATGTATTGATTGTAAAAAAGTAAATTCCAATGTGTTAACATTAACCAGGACAAGTAAACCCTCTCCAGATCACAGCTGCAATCAGACCCAACTTGAAAGTTGCCATAACTTTGAAAACCACTCACACTCCTTTTGTGAAATTGCAGAGCAGATCTGAAGCTGCTTAGTGGCCCCAGGCCAGGCAATAAGTGAGAATAGGAAGCTCTGTCTGTGTTGATAGCCTCTGACAAATGGGCTCCGGCCTCCTCCTGACAGATGGTCCCCTTGACTGACCCATCAGCCTCTCCACTCATCACCTGAAGCACAGACTTCATAACAACATCGAAATTCAGATGGATTTTACACCGCAAATAAAAATGAATTTAAATGCTTCCCTTCCCCAGCAGAAACACAAATGCTTAAATGTCAAGTGTGTGCAGTTTGGTGAGGCCATGCAGCTACTTCCCAGTGACAGGCTACCTCCTGTCACCTTTGCTAAATCTGCATTAGCTACCCAGCATTCACCTGTGGGAAGAGACGTTCTGTGCTCATGCCTTTTGTTGAAAAGTGACAAATGCCAGCAGCCCTTAATATATCTCTGTGCCACCCTCTGAGAGATTTTTAAGGTATGGCAGGACCCCACTGAAGCACAGGTACATTCCTGAGACTCTATTAATTGGCAAGCTTGGAAGCAAAAAGAGACATATAACCAGAGCACATGCCAATATGCACCATGAATTTCCCCCATCAACACCCAACCAAAGTTTTCTAAGTGATAATTAGCTTTCCGTTGATCTCCGAGAAAATAGGCATCCAGGACAAAGAAAAATATAAAAATGGAAGATGGAAAAACTCTTTGCTCTGTGAAGGTTTCTACATGGAGCCCAGACTCTGTGCAGAACAGTAAAATGATTTCATTGCTCTTCTCTTCATTAAGACGAGGTCTCTCTTCATCGCTTGAAATCTACCCTTTATCTTCAATCATTCTCTCAGTCTAGGATGCAATGGGAAAATGAGTCATCTCAAGGTAAATGGCCCAACTCCATGGCAAGGAATGAGAATGAGGCATGAAATCAGTGGGCGGCAGCCGTGAGAGAGCCTACTGGACTCCAGGGAAAACTTCACATTCTCCATTTTTTAAAAATTCTTCTACCAAGAAGATACTCAGCAATGTAAAAGCAACAGTGTCAACATACACAAATATATCTATATATGCAGGATGCATGGAGGAGATACAGAAAGGAGGGAAAATGAAAGGGGGAATAGTCAATGTTATTTTAGGGGATGCTACTAAAGGGGTCCCTTGAAGCTTTCTTAAGAAAACAAAATTGGATTTCTAAGAAAACACTGCCAATTCTCCTTCACAGCACTCAGAGGCTGTAAAAACCCACACAGGCCAAGGGGCTGCTGCTTCAGAGACAGGTTTACTTATTATTTTGGCACCTCTGTCATCTCTTGTCACTTCAATTCCACTTTATCAAATTACTGATTTTGCCAGAAGCATTTGGATTAAATGGAGAGGGACGCACACATGCACGCAGGAACAAGTGTCATCACTTCAGTGGGGAAGTTTCATAATTATACATCAGGGTGACAGCAAGACCAGAGTGCATCCTTGGAAGCAGATGACGATCACTACGGCTGCTGTCGCCACTGTCTCCCTGTGGGGCCTCACCCCGTATCACTGTGCACAGACAGCATGGGAGAGGCATGCTTCATGGAGGCTGCAGGACTCTGCTCCTCAGGGCTGATGAGAATTTGAATTTTGAGTTTCCTGTAAAAAGAAAGGACTCCAAAATATGGTGCTAACTCCCAAATCTCACTCTCAAGTTTTTAAAAACAGTTTATTTGTATAAATTTGTGATACGTAGTGATTCCAGTCAGCTTAGGGGTCTGATACAGATACATACCACATCTGGATCATTCATACTCTCCAGTCCCCTTCCCTCACTCCCTAGATCCTCTTCCAAACTCTACAGAGTCTATTTCCCTGTTTCTTAACACATCTCTTATATTTTGCTTTTTAAATTGTTTATATTTTGAATCTGCCATATTAAGAGAAACCATGTGCTATTTAACCTTCTGTAACCTGACTTATTTCACTTAGTATTATGATGTCAAAATCCACTTATTTCCCCACAGATGACTGAGATTTATTCTTCTTTATAACTGAGTAGTACTCCATTATGTACATATCTCACCTCAAATTTCTAACCACACTGGAGACCCAGAGACACAACAGCCCAATTATATGGCTCACTATATTACCAAGAATTTTGAAAAAGAGAAAGAGACAGAAACAGAGACACAAAGAGAGAGAGAGAGAGAGAGAGATCCTCTGTTAACAGGAAGAATAAAAAGCCCTTAGTAAATCAGAATATGAAGGAAAATTTTTAGTCATAGGAGTCAATGCCAATTAATCCCAAGTGCTTGGTTAATTTACATATCAGCATTTAAGGTCAAGTTTAGCAAACAACTAAAATATCCTTCAGAAACAAGGCTTTCATCAGTGTCTAATACAACCTAACAATGTGAAGAAAAGCATAGAAATACTGGTGTGTATGTGTTTTCCTCTTTCCAGAAAAACTGAGGCCGGGCACAGAATAACCATGAATGATTTCATCTCACCTCTAAGCCCCACAGAGCAGCCATTGGCTTGGGCAGTCACTCTCAGTGAGGTGGACAGAAGAAGCAAAGGCAGTCTGGAAGAGGGAACAGAGCCTGTGTGGCTTTCGCTGCCCAGAGCTTATCCTAGTGGCTCATTTATCTTGCTAACACTGGAACTGAACTTGTTCTAGCATCATCAATTCCCCTGGAATCTTTCAAACACTACTAATAAAGAAATATTTTCTAAAAAAGAACACTGGACAGAAACACGTTTGTGACCTGCATGAAAGTCTGTGGAAGTATAAACACCCTGAACTCTAGAAATAAGTCAGAGAAACTAACTGTTCTCTGTGAACTCTTGTCATAGACTGTGAAAGTATTAACAGTAGTCAGACAGTTGCTTGTCCTGAAGGGATTGACACCAAGTGTAACAAAGAAGTAAATGGGGGAAGAAACTCAGATATCTAGGAAATGACCTTCCTCTGGTGTCTCAAATCTCAAACAAGAAGTGGCTCCCCATGTGATGCAAACCGAGACAAGTTCTTTTTCAGGAAAGAGGACAGCATCAGATCTGTGAAGATGGATACTGAGAAGCCGGGCATGGTGGCTCACGCCTGTAATCCCAGCACTCGGGAGACTGAGACAGGAGGATCGTTGTGAGTTTGAGACCAGCATGGGCTACAAAGTGAGCTCAAGGCCAGCCTGAACGGCATAGTGAGACCCTGTCTCAAAAACACCAGGGCTGGGGATCTAGCTCAGCGGTCTAAGCGCCTGCCCTGCAAGCGCAAGGTCGTGAGTTCAATCCCTGGTACTGCAAAAAAAAAAAAAAAAAAAAAAAAAAAGATGGATACTGAGAAGCCCAGTATTCCACATTCTATAATATAAGTATCGCTATACAATCATATGTAATATATGACATATAACACCTAACAACAATCTTCAACTACATTGAAAAATGAGTTAAAGGAAAAATGAGTCCTTTTCCTGAAAAAGATACGACTAAAACAAAAGCTCAGCACCAACTTGTTTTATAAACCTAATTACATTATACACTCTTCAATGAAACTGTTAGAAATAACAGATTGCAAGAGAGAAAAATGATGAACATTGTAAAGTTTATCACCAGGTCCAATACTAGCACATGGTCACCTGCAAGCTACTGCTGAGTGAGGCATGCCTTCAACACCTGGGTTGAAATCATAGAGTTCTTGTTTTGTCAGACACCAAAAAGACAAAAAATATTTACTTACCTTTCTGTCCTCTATTTCCACGCAGGTATTGAAGTCGCCTTTGATATCCTGAGAGGAGAAGAAAGAAAGCAAAAGAAAGAAAAGGAATCAGACCTGTGGCCAGAGAACAGTCAAGGGTGGCGTTGAAATGCCCTTCAAAATAATAAAGGGCTCACACTCCTAACAGTTCTTCCTCGAGTCATTGCTCTTTATAGTGCATTTTAGAGGGGCATGCTGAGGTGTTTGCATTAGAGACATATGGATGTCGTAAGTAAGCTTTATGACATGCAGATGCAGGGTCAAGGAGGATGCTATGCATCAGAGGCCAGAACACAGAGAAGCTGATGGCTCATAATATGATCTGTCCCCACCCCCAACACCTTTAGTCACATCGGCAGAGTACCCATAATTGAATTTAATGTCTGTCCTATTCCAATTTAGGAGAATCAAATCTACCTTGATTCAACAAAAAAAATCACCATCTACTTCTTATCCTCGTGTCCATCCACCCAGCTGCTCAGTCATCTGTCTATCTACCCACCCATTTATCCATCCATCCATTCTTTTACCCATCCACCCATTAATCTGCCACCCAATCATTCAGCTGATCATCTATCCATCTTCTATCCATCCATCTATATTTATTTGCGACTTACTTTTTGTCTGCATTTTTTTCTTTTTTGCTCGAATGGAAAGGTGGAAAAAAGCATGGTTCCTATCCTCAGGGAACTCACTAGATGAAAGAGCAGGCATATTCATGCAAGCAAATGTGAGATTAATTCATTCATGCAGAAAATACATACTGGGCACCTATTGACTAACAGGCCTAAGTGCATAAAGCATTTAGTAATGTGCAAACATAAGGAAGGCCCTCTTCTGTGGTGCATATACTTTGTTAGTAAAAATCAGACCAATGGAAGGGACCCTCGGCTCATGGCATTTAGAAGGGAATAGTCACTGTGAAGAAAAGTAACAAAAAGAGAAGGGGATGGGAAACAGAGAGCACAGGAGTCTAAGATCTCAAATTTAAAAAGAAAAAACTGCCAATTAAGCAAAGGCTTGGAGCGAGTTGGGGAAAGAGCCAAGGTCATGATCATATTGGGCCCAGTTCAGGAAGAGGAAGTAAGTCTCTGACTAGAGGGAAGTAAGAGCAGAAAGGTAGGAGAAGAGATGAGAGGAACATTTGGTATTTATTCTGACAGCAGTAAAGAGAAGCACTCAGAGTTTTATTTTCTTATTGTGGCAAAGTACACATAATAACATTGGCCATTCTATCACATTTAGGTGCATAATGCAGTGTACCAAATACATTCATATTGTTGTGAAATATGATCAACATTTAACTCTAGAACTTTTTACTTTCCTAAACTGAAGCTGTACCCTATTACACAGGTGGCCCCCATTTCTCTTCCCCATGCCCTGGCATCCACCATTCTGCTTTCCATCTAGATGAGCTGTGCATCCCTGCTATCAGTAATGCACCTCACCAGGAAAGCCATCACGAAATACCCCAGAGCAAAAACCTGTTTCCACAATTCTGGAGCGAGAAGTCCAAGGGCAATGTTCTACCAGGGTTAGTTCATGGCGAGGTGTCTTCCTATCTTGTTCTCACAGCCCCTTCTCTGTATGATTGCAGAGAAACAGAACTCTAGTGTCTTCCTTTTCTTATGAGGACACCAGTTCTACCAGGTCAGGATCCTATCCTCAAGACCTCCTTAACCTTAATTACCTCCCTATAGGCCCAGTCTCCAAGCATAGACACTTTTGGGGTCTGCCTTTAATGTACAGATTTTGGGAGAATATCATTCAGTCTGTAACACACATGCAAGTGGAATGATACAGTGTCTGTACTTTCGCAATTGCCTTATTTCACTTACTAGAATGTCTTGAATGTTCATCTGTGTAGTAGCATGTGCCACAATCCCATTCACTTTTGTCACTGAATAATATTCCACTGTATGGATATTTCACATTTTGTGAATCTATTTGAAAGTGTCATCCATTAGCAGACACTTGAGTTGGTTTCTCCTTTTTAGCTATTATAAATAATGCTGCCAAGAACAACAGCATACATGTTTCAGCTCCACTCCCTTCTTTCAGTTCTTTGGTGTATATGCCTGAAAATTGAATACGTGAACCATGTACTCATTTTAGGTTTAATTTTTGAAGGAAACACTGTTATCCACAGCAGCTGTCTCCTTTTACATCCTCCCAGCAATATGCGAAAGTTCCAAAGTTGATGTATCTTTTTGACCATACTCGTTGTCACTTAGGGGCTCTAGAGTGAGAACAGGCACAGCTTGGCTTCTGTTTTAACAGAACAGGCAGTCAAGAGTTAAGGATGGGAGCAGAGAGAGAGAGAGCAGTTTAGGTGCCACTGCAGGCTGAAAGGGACACATGATGCTTGCTGGAGGAAGGCAGGGGTTAGGGAACAGAGACTAGAGAGAGCCAACAGGATGCAGAAAGTAAGGGGGAACATGGTAGTTAAAGGCCATTCCAAAGTTCTTGTCTAGGCACATGAGAAACGCACAGGAGGAGGTGGCAGAATGGAGCAAGGGTTTGCAAAGGATACGAACTCCATTCAGACAAGTGGAGTCTGTAAAAATGCTTATTTTCTCATGGAATAGTTGTGTTTACTGTGCTGTTGTGTTGTGTCCTTGCAACAGGGCTAATTCAGGTGGGAAGTCATCACCATGGTGACTTACAAACAGCACATCTTAGGTCCAAGGGAAAAGAGGGTGGATCAACAAGGGACAATATCAAAAGATGGACATTCACACAGCAAATATTTCACTTTATCTATAACGGACTTCTCCTATCAGCACACTGGGGTGGAAATAGTAAGCAATGACTGAAAACATCTATATTGGCAGAAGTTCACTAGGTGTCTGTCACAGCTGTTTCTAAACTCCCAAATGCAAGCTTGGTTGTTACCCTTTTGGATTTTTCACGAAAATTGAGATGAGTAACTGTATAACTTACCCGGCGTCACACAAGGATGGAGCTAATAAACAGTGGTTCCTAATACAAAGAACTGTCCAATCCCTCAGAGGACTTGATTTTAATAAAGGTGGTTGGGCAGGCTATCTTTGCCCTGTGCTTCCCTCTCTCCCTTGCACTGAGGTGGGTGGAGAGGGAAATGTACACAAAATTAGCTTAAAGAAACAGTAGAACTTCTATTCTTAAAGATTCCTACTGTAAAATTTAGAAAATATTAATTCTTGTCCATTTTTGTAATCAAAATTTTATGAAAAACAGAAGTACATCTATATGAAATTTTGGGCAGGTTTGGTTTTTGTGTATCAACATTTTGTATTTTTAGGGAATATATTATTTTTTAGTAATGTGTATCAAATTATAATTTTAAAAGGTGCAGCAGAAAATATACCATGTTTTTATATAGGTTCATAACCATGCTTAGAAGGGACCCAGTCTATCTATATACTTTTTGTACAAAATTTTAAAATGTTGATCCACAAAGTCATAATAAAATTCTTCTATAGCTAGAAAAACATTTACCCTTTTCAGTGCTTTGCACTAAAATATACTGTGAAAGGAAATTAGAAATACTATAATTGTTGCTGGAAATGTTCTATAATGAATGTATGTGCTCTTGTTGGAAAAAAAAATGTACTATAAGTGATGGAAACAAACCAGACTCACAGTTAAAAAAAAAAAAAAGTGAAGCTCCCAGTCCAACAACATCAGCTTGGAACCTCTTCAAAAGGCGTATTCTCACAGTCATCATGGAAAGTTTATGGGGTTCCTCAAAAACATTAAAAATAGAACAGACAAATGATACAGCAATTCCATTTCTAGGTATACAGACACAGGAAATGAAATTTGTGTATCAATGACAGAGTCACACTACCATGTTTATTTTAGCACTATTCACGTAGCTAAGCCAGGAAGCAACCTAACCAGAAGAGGATGAATAGATAAAGAATAGGTGCATATATGCATTGTAGAATACTATTCACCCTTCAAAAATAAAGAAATCCTGTATTTGGGGCAACATGAATGAAACTGGAGGATGTTATAAATAATCCAGGCACAAACAACAAATTTTCAGTCAGATAGGAGGAGTAAGTTCCAGAGTCCCATTGAACAGTATGGTGACCACAGTCGACTACAGTTAACCAACAACTTGCCACATGCTTGACAACCCTTAAGAGAACAGATCTGAATGGCTCTCACCTTGACCCTAAGTACTGTATGTGCAATGATGCAGATGTGAATCAGCTCTACTTAGCTGTTCTGCAATAGATACATATTTCATAGCATCGTGTAGCACACCAACAATTTATGTAATTTATAATTGTCAATTTAAATAATAAATAAATGGGTAAATAATAAGGTAGGGGAAAAAACACATATATTCAGGGGACTCCAATGTAGATCTCCTGAATACAAAATTCTGACTGAGGATGCTCTGTTGCCTCTGTGAGCTCCCCAACCCCACACATCCTGCCACAGTTTTAGGGCAGAGCTACTACAGGACTGGGTTGTGGTTAATAATTCTAGGCCTGGTATCGGACCCCACACTCAGTGCATGGCTCCACCACTTAACAGCTGCATTATCTTTGGCAAATGTCTCTACCATTCAAACTCCCTGTCCACTTATCTGTAATATGGGGTTAATGTGAGGAACTGACTCATCGAAAGGGAGTCTGGACTCAGAAACTATGATAACACTCAGAGTCTCTGACTGCACCCCCTGCCAGGCCTGTTTCAGAAGCCACACTGTAACTAGGGGAGTAATCTGAAAGTATGACCCCTCTAAAATTCTTGTGTTGAAGTTCTAACCCCCAGTATGGCTGGATTTGGAAATGGGGCCTTGAGGAATATAATTAAGGCTAGATTAGGTCATTAGAGCAAAGCCTTTGTGCAACAGGATGAGTGTCCTTAAAAGAAACTCCAAAGA
>RJWT010002419.1:0-21313 GCA_004365215.1 Cuniculus paca | reverse complement strand
TCTGACCAGGTGGGACCCACCTTTCCTTTCTCTCCATCACAGAAAAGATGTCTGTTTTGTAGGGAAGGGTGCACATGTGACACTCATTTATCCATGCAGAAGTGGCAGGTGTTAATCAACGAACTAACGAAATCAATAAACCAGAGGCAGATTTCTGTTTTTAATCTGCCACTGAGGACCCACGCAAGTGACAGGAAAAAAAAGCCATCTGGCAGAATCAGAGCTCTTGCCATTTCTCTAAGATTATTCAATTTATTCGTGTCAGGATTAATTTACCAAACCTATGCTGGATTTTTATTTAGATGATATTGTTGGTTTGTCACCCATTGCGGGTCTACGCTGGAGGCACCCCAGGGGATGGCACTTGCTTCTGAACAATGTAGGACTCAAATTGGTAAAATGTCACTTTGGCGGGAACAAATTATTGTTTGGATCCCTCTGCGCAGAGCGTCTGTCTCTAGATGGGTTCCAATCTGACCTTTTCCGAACCAGAGAAGTCACATAAGTACTTCAGCCTCACTCCAGGCTTCACTTGGAAAACAGCTCAACTACTTAAGTGTTAAGTATGAATTTGGAGCTGCACACTCATTGGCAGGCAATCAGTTTCCCTATAGAAGCCTGCCCTCTGCTTCTGTAGGCAGCAAACCTCTGAGCTGGGACTCAGTTCCTATCAAGAGAAAGAACTCTACATAGACAATTAAGACAGCCTGCTTGGTTTTCACTACTGGCCTCAGCTACACTGGTTGTGGGCCCCTGAGCAATTAGGGTTAACTGAGGCTAACTCTGTTTAGCCTCACCCCGGTTCCCCTATCTGTAAAATAAGGACAATGGTACTAACAGCTGTCTCACTTTTTTGTGAGGCATATCCAGCACATGCAATCATCTTAGCACACAGCAAGCCATTCATAAATGTTGGCTCTTAGTGATGACATCTTCCAAAAGTCTCTGGGGGACGAGGTTCTGCACATAGCACTAAGAACTGAAAAACAGATCTGTTTTTAAAGTTTTCTCTTCAACCATCTCTGAGTTCTTTTGGTTCTCAGACATGAAAACTGTCAGCATATCTGTTTTCTTCAGAAGCTGTTCTCCCTCTTGAAAAGGTTTCTTTGCTTCTGCACTTTACATATGGGCTGTTGCTGGACAGAATTATTTGTGCCCACAGTGCACACCCTGGATTGTGTATCAGCATCATTCTAAGCTCTGAAAGGTCAGAAGGTTGAGATCCTCATGAGTAGGTAGAGAAAAATGCCTGCCAATGAGATTCTGGGCATCTCAAAGGATATAGAAGTGGGAATTTGTATTGGGTTAGATAATAGCTTGCCAGATAGCTAGCTAGACAGACAGACAGACAGACAGACAGACAGACAGACAGAGATAGAGACAGATATATCATTCCCCTAAACTTTAGGACTTGTGGATGTAAGCTTATTTGTCAATGGGTTCTTTTGCAGATAATTAACGATATATCATCCGAGAATGCTAGACTATCTGAGGAGGGGTGGTTAATTTCATGGCAAATATTCTTTTAAGAGACAGAAGAGAAATGGCCATGCCAAGAAGGGCAGAATTTAGAATAATGTGTTTACAAGCTAAGGAATGCCTAGCTACCAGTATGTCTGAGAAACAAGAAAACTCCTTAGAGTCTTTCGTGGGAATATGGCCCTTTCCACATTTTAATGTCAAATTTCTGGCCTCCAGAACTCTGAGAAAATGCACTTCTATTGTTCAAAGGCACCTAGTTATGGTCACTTTTTTACAACAGCCACAGAGAACTAACACAGAATGTCAAGGAGTTTCTTGTGCTGATCTCTCTCACTTGACCTTTGGCTACTAGTTACTGAGAAAAAGAAAGATGTGGTCCTGAGTCCACAGTCCAGGACTTCAAGCCCTCAGGGAAAAGAAAAATCCCTTTATCAGAGTCATTACAAACTGCTACACTCATGGGCCCCGGTGATCCTACAAGACAGCCTCTGGACACCTGTAATTAATGATTTAAGTCATCAATTCTGGACAAGCGATGGATAGAAAAGACACAAGAGTTAAATAAGGTTCATATATCCTGGACACAGCATTGTCTTCCCACACTGGGATACTCCAAGTCCCAGAGAGTGTCCCACAGGAAATACATGCAACTGATATCATCTCTTGGGAATGTGGCCTGACACAGCCAACAGCTCATGTGACAAATGAAAAATTGGACGTGTGCTCAACTCCCTTTCTGCTGGGGAAGAATTTCAAATATTTTTTCTTCTCTTTCAAACAGCAAATAAATACTATGGCAGGACAGTTTATAATGTTAATAAAAACTACATTTCAATGTGACACTTCCAAAAGAATTCAAAGGGTGCTGTAAATCCTGTCACTTTTACAAAGAGTTTCCCTTGCAAACACAATCTTTGTGATAGTTTGAACTGTATATTTCCAATTGTCCTGAAAATAATAATTACTTCTAATTTAAAGCAAGCCAGTGGATATGAATTAAATGCTAGGGTTTAGAACACTTTGCTGATTCTCGGCAACCCAAGTTCTTGATTTCTTTGACTTTCACAAAGACTCAGAATTTAAAGAGAAACATAAGCCATAGGGATCCTTTGGCTCGGTGTTTCCATTTAACAGATGAGAAAACTGAATTTCAAAGAGTGTGAGAAAGAGGCTTTATACTACTTTGATAGTTAATGTCAGAGGCACAGAAATCAATGTGGTCATCTCTTATGTATTTTGCACCTTTCCCTATACCATATAATGTCCTTGAGTTTGAATACTTAAAACAATGATCCAAAGCTAATTGCCTCATTAAAGGTAAAAATCACACCTCAGTTCTTGCCAAACTGAGTGCAGTCTATATAGCATGTCCTCACATAAGGACTGGATTATCTGACATCATCACAGCACAATAAGATAGTTTGAGAGAGGGACACTGCATCGCTTATATTATAGCATACTGTTATAACTGTTCTATTATTATCACTAATCTCTTGCTGTGTCCAATTAAAAATTGAACTTTATCATAGATGTTTAACAGAAAAATAATAGTATATGTAAGGTTTGTTACTATGAGAAATTTCAGGCATTGCCTGGTGGAGGGGTTTCAGAACCAGATCTTTTCCACTACACACAAGGAAAAAGACGAACTGTACTGTCTTACACTAGTTGGTAGAAATTTGAAATCATACTTGCATTTCCACCGAATCCTTCAGAATCTTTATTCTCCTAACTGAAAATATAAAATTTTAAATAGGGTCACTTATTTGATCCATGAAGAAGAGAATAAGATGTTTACAGTGATATATTTTATCTGTTTCAGAACATGTTTCCATTCATTTTCTCCGCACCTGCATTCTCACACACGGCCAGCAGATGGGAGCAAATGACTTTGCAAAAATATCAAAAATGAGAGGATTAGATTCGTGGGGTCTGTAAACTTCAAATATCATAAACTTTCTGCTTCTTCAAAATCTCGCTCTTGAAATAATAGTAGTATATTTTAATTACTAACCCCTAATTACTTATCAGAAACGTGATAATTTCAGGAGGTTTCTGTTCATGGGTGTTTAAGATGATTTGAATCCCAATCTCAAGTCATAGGATAATCTAAAAAACTATTATTTCAATCTAAATATGAAGATATCTGAGGATTTAAGAACTGTGCCACTTGAAATCATACAGATGACCAACAACTCACATAAACTATGTAGAGTCTAACATAAATCAATTGAACTTGGCTTGCAAAGTCCACCTAGATGGTGTTTAGAACTCAAAACTGCTGACATGATAAATTTTTGGCGGAATGTTAAAGGAATTTAGTGTACATATTTTGTGGGGAAAGGATATTTTCTCTGAATCATAAAACAGTCTGCAAACCAAGCTTTAATGCAAACATCTCAAGCAAAGCATTCGACTTGACTTCTTTAAAGACTACACCCTAGCCTCCTGGGAATTATTTGTTCTCTTTAACCAAGCTACCAAACCAATAGGATATCTGGGGACAAGAGGCTTCTAATCCAGCTGTGGTAACAATAACAAACTGGGGAGAGAAAGGCCCAGTAACAGGAGGGCGGCCAGTTTGGCACAATTAAATCTGATACCAGCAAGGCAGCCCCTCTCAGGTAGGGGCCCTGTGTGGAGGTGAGCTCAAACCAAGGGTCTGTTTGCAAATAAATGCTATGCATTGGCATCACAGCAGGGGTTTAATGAGAGCGCTTTTAATTAACTCTAAAAGTAATTACCCATATTAGATGTAAATCGCACTTGTTTTTACATGAGGTGAATAATTTCCGCGCAGCTTTTAAGAATAATACTTCTTGAGTAGCTGTCAGCTGCTAAGTGTCTCTACAAGCTGGTGAGCTGAAAAAATAGGACCAGGAGAAAAATGACAGCCCAGGAAGCCTGGGTTTGTCATCTGGTTTCTATCTCTAACTGTGTCAGGCCCCAGGATATAAGCAGGCTTGTCCTAGAGGCACCTTGGGACAGAAACTGAACTGTGCAGTGTTGTGTTTTGTGCCTTTTTGTATTTTCTCTTGGTTTTTAGTCTTCTGGATGATCCCCAGGACTTCAGTGAAGAATTAAGGGACTCAACCAAAAACATAGTGGGGTGAGGGGCCACAAGAAGCCCCAAAAGGGCCAGAGATGTGTGCCCTAATTGAGCTGACTTGGATATCGTCTAGCAAGGAGTCAGGATAGGAAAGAACAAGCAAGAGTGACAACTGTGCAGGTCCCGAAGTCCTAACCTGTAACTTGAATGAGAATAAATGCCACATCATCAGCACTGAAACAAAGCGGGCCGTGCCTCTAGATTCATAAACAGTAGGAAAACTGCACAGAGGCCACTGTTGGGAGGGAGCCAAGATGAACCCGGGTACAGACTGTGTTGATGTGCTGTCCTCTGGGCTGTGGAAAGTCCCTCAACTTCCACAAGACCTTGAGGGGGCCCAAACCTTCCACTGGAACCTCAGAGTAGCATAAACAGCCAGGATGCAGTTTGCAAATACAAAATTACTGAGCAATTATTTATACACTGATAAACACCTTCATTAAAGGATTTGAGGATGCAATTACCAAATTGGAATTTAGTGCACTCAAGTTACTGAGCTGATGAAAAGGAAGGTGGGAGGTGGAAAGGTGAGTTCACGCCCATCCAGTCCCAGAGCAGCTTAGTCCTCAACCAGTTTATGCACCAAAGGAAACTAGTTTTTCCTATTGGAACAATGCAGGTACCATTTAATGACTTTTGGGATTGTTTGGGATTGTTTTCTGCTGTGTTATTGATAATGCTTGTGTTGGGTCTTTTCCTTGCTTAACACAACCTTGAGAGGGAGGTAGGCTAGAACAGGAATGTAGTGGCTTGATATGATGCTCTGGTTCAAGGTCAACCAAAAGAGTAACCAGAACAAGCTTTCCTCTCTCTTTCTAGGGACCCCCACTTCTGTCCTGTGTCCCCTATGTCTGATTCACATCACACATAGCCACTTTTTCATGTCAGTTACATGGAGCATTCGAATTCAGAAAAAAAAAATGAAGAATATAGCCAGTTCTCAATTAGCATATCAACCTCTTGAGAAAAGATGGTACAATGAACATGTGTGGATACTAAGATAATGAAATAATTCACTGTGATATTTCAGAAGCTGCATTTTAATTTCACCTCAGCTTGTGGATCACAATACTCAAGAGAGAAATCTCAGGATTGTGTCCACCTTGTTTTAACTCCTCACTCTACAATTTAAGAGTTACAAGCTTCATGAGACAGCTTATCAGAGGCTCAATTTATCTATTACAGAAAAGGGAATCAATGGACCCAATGGCATCAGGCAGGCATAATTAAGTGAGATCAGGTTACCTGAAATGCTGTCACATGTTTAGCAGTGCATATGTTTATTGTAATTGAAATTTTAAAATTTTATCATGTATTTATTATGTATTATAGTCTGTATCATATAATGTTATCACTATTATTATTCTTTCTTTATATCAGATATTTCTAAAACTACTATAATTCTTCTGGGTTGTAGTTACCTCTATCAGTTGAATGCACCCCTCACTGGAACACAAGATACCATGTCCCAAAAGGCAAGTCTCATGGGAATTGGTGCTAATCCAGGTCTATCTCAATATGCAGTAAACCACTTTGCTATAAAGATCCTTAACACTACAAGAACTCAACAAAACCCATTAAGTTAAATATTTAATTTCCTCGTAGGAAGCAGACATTCCAGAGAGACATACAACAGTCAGAGCAAGATTGATGCCACTTAGAAAAGGTGAAGCAATCTGAAGGTCAAGGCAGCTAGTGCAAATCATGTGAAAAAAGACAGTATTTTAAAGCTTCCTGCTGCCTAGACAGAGAGGGGCTGCTGGTTCCAAGAGATGGTTCCTGGTCTGACAGCAACACAGGCAGAGCTCTGCTGGATGCTGCGTTTGCCTTGATGCTCCTTGCAAACTGTATTTTCAGAAGTCACTTGAACTGTAGCCATTTTGCTAACCATGGTTTCTTGAGAAACTCTGTTTTCTGTCCCTGTGACTTTGGTGTGGCATCTTGCTTTCTGCTAGGAAATGGATGGCAGCCCTTTTGACAAGACTGAATCACCAATTCTCCATTTCAGGAATGCAAACTTTTCTGTGGTCTCCAGCTTCAAATAACTCACAAGGTCTAAATGGTCACCATCACTCACCCTGCCCATGCTCAAACAAAACCAGCAGGGAACTGAAACCACACAGGTGTCTCTTCTCTCATAGTCTAGAATGGTTGTTCATAAAACACCAAGCGTAAATGTGTGCTATTTTCTAGCTGGACATTATCTAGCAAACTAGTACTGTAAACACATGTGATTCTACCCATTTAAGCATACCTTCATTCCTCAAAGAGCCAACATTTTCATGCTTTTGTGTCCACTAGAATATTTCTAAATTTGACAACTTTGGATTATGTGCTAATATCTTGAAAATAAGTGTTTTTTTAAATTATAATAAACATGGAAATTTAAACACCTTGGTCCTGAACTTCTGATCCCCAAGGGTGAATTTAAAAAAACAGAGAAATACTGTAACTATTTAAATTTAGGAGAAATAAATATGTGAATATGTACGTTCTTCCTTATGCTGTGTGATTTATTAGTAACTCCTTCTGCAAAATTGTCATTTCAATTCTTTTGTGAACATAGGAAAAATATACCCTAAAATAGACAGTTGAGAATAATTACTTTTTTGTTTGTCTGTTCATTTTTTTTTTTTTTTTTGCTTTTTCACCCTTTCCCACCAAATGCAATGTTTAGTTGCAGAATCTGCTGTTTGGTTTTTAAATGTAAGAATATTCCTTTTAAAGGTTTCATTGACTTTCCTCTTTGCTTTGGCAGGCCTATACAATTCATAGGATGTAGATATTGTGCTAGGAGAGAGCACAAGAAATCCGGGATACCAACATGAAGGTCTTAAACATCACAATCATACATAGTGTTCTGGGAGTGAGGTTAAAAAAAAACAGAGGTTGACTATTTTAAATTCCAAAGGCTGATCTATTCAAGCACAGGCATGTTAACCATGCTGGATAAAATATATTTCACTTGCCTACATATGGATGGTTGGTTTCAGCAGCAAGGACCCCAAGATGCTATAATTGTGGAACGTCTTCCTTCTTGCTAAATTGTCTGCATGGTTATACTCTTGAAAATACTCAACTTTCAGAGGTGTTTTGAAGTTTTCCTGCCCCTGCCTACCTGGCTGACTGAACTTAGGCTGTCATCAAATGCTTTTGGTGTCCCAGTTCACAGCTGGTTACCAAGAGAGTACTTCAAAGTTTCAAACATTTAAATTTGTTTATTTGTTCTGGTCTTTTGTTTGGTTGGTTATTATGTGACTTCCAAATTTGTGAGAGTCAGATGATCAACTATAACAGAAATGTTGTGCTTGGAGCTTCAGGGCACCTTATATAATTCCTGACTCTTCCACGAGGTTATCAGTGCCTCAAGGGCAAAGGTAAAACAATACTACACTTCTTCTAAAAAATCATTCCGGTGAAAAAATTTGTGTTATATATATATTATATTATATTAACATGCTTATCTATCATAAATACTGTGTATATATACTTGAACATATTTAATATCTATACCTCAATTATTGTTCACAGTGGACTATTTCCAAGACTGTAAAGAAAACAATATAAAATAGCACATATCTGCATATAACCTATACACATTCTCCCATAAAATTTAATTATCCTTACATCATTTATCATACCTAATGTAATGTAAATCCTGTGTAAATAATTGTTATGCTGATTTTTGGAAATAATGACAAGGAATAAGAAGTGATGTTTAGTACAGATACATTTTTTTGTCCCAAATGCTTTGATTATGAAGCAGCAGATGCCACAAAGTCCTCTATATGTGAATTTCACTCTGTCTCATGAGGAAGGTGCAGTGCTCACTCCCATTTAACAGGCAATGAACTCAGAAAGATAAGGTTTCTTGCCCAAGGATTCATAAGCACTGACTCTGGGACCTGAAACTGGTTTGCTGAACTCCAAAGCTGGTGATCTCACTGCTCAGCCATCCTGCTTTCCTGAGATACCCGTCCATATTTCCTTAAGGGAGAAACACAGTACACACAGAAAAAAAAAATTTTAATGAAGGAATACATGAACACACAAAAGAGCCAGTTTATCATTTTTTTTAGCATTTTCAGCCATATTGAGCCTTCATTAATTACTCAGTACTTGGTATGATAGATTATGGATATATTCTGTGCTTGTGTGTTTCCATATTTTTTTTAGAATAATGCATACAAATACATTTTACACAGACCCTGAATCTCAGAGCCACCAATATATCATTGGTCAATTATACTCATCACTAACTGGCACTAAGCCAGGAAACTGTGTATTTTCCCCTTAGACTAGCTAAAGACTATGTGAATTTAGACTCATAAGCAATTTCTGGATGCAAAATTTCAATTAGGAATAAGTTCTAGAAATCTATTGTACAGTGATTATAGTCAATAACAGGATATCATATCTTTGAAAATCACTAAGAGTATTGTGACAACTTATCTTGCTTGTTGACTTCATTGACTTGAAGAATGCATAGGAGATTAGCAAAGCATACTTCTAGATGTGTCTCTATGGGACATGGAGATGTGACCCTGGGGACTCCATCTGCCCTCTGGCCTCTTCTCTTTGGTTCTTCCCTGTTTTGCTTCCTGAACCTCAAAGAGTGAGAAGCTTTCTTCTGCTAGGTCTTTCCACGATGGTATTTCTGCCTTGGAGCCAGCCAGCCATTGACAGAACCCTGAGACTCATCCAAAACAAACCTCCACTACTTTAAATAATGGGTATCAGGTGTTTTGTCCCAGTAAAAATACAAGTATAGATTTTAATCATTCTCACTACAAACAAATGATGAGCATGTGAAGTTATGCAAATGTTAATTAGTTCAATTTAGCCATTCTAAAATACGCACATTTCAAAACATGTTTTATGTGATAATTTTGTTAAAAATATTTTATAAAACATCACCATAACCATAGCACCATTCTCAAAACAATAAAATGAAATAATTTCCTCCCAGTTATTTTTAGATTAGTTTTTGGCTGATAAGACATAAACATCAATTCTGGACATTGAACCCACATTCCTTATACCCCCTCAGCACAGGAGACTCCCAAGTTTCATCTTTGAAATAGGCACAGTTTTCACCATCCTATTCCAGGGTGAGAAAAAGGCACTTCCATGAGAGAAACCAGCTAACTTCAGGAGAAACACACCTAGTGCTTACTCTTCTCTCTCCACTTCCTCTCTCTACATTCTGAATCTCTGCCAGGATCCAAACAACAGGAAACTCTCAACTTATTTTAAGGGTTTGCAATTTCCCATCAGCTTCCTGTCTAAAAGCTCAAATGGTCTCATCACCGTGTATAAGGTTAACAGGTTTTAAGAAAAAAAAGATCAGTCCCTGTAATTGCAAATATAATGAAAAGAAGAGCCAGGGCCAATGAAGTCTACCTAAGTCACTCTTAGAGGTCACAGCCTTCCACCGGCTTATGCTTTATCAATGAGTTCCAGGCTGGCTAAATTTGTGGGAGTGTTAGCTAACGTGACTGGAGCTCTGGGGAGTGTCGCTGGTGTTTTCCCTCCAGCAAAACACCCATCAGGCTTGTCTCTCAACTTGCACAACTTGCTTCTGTTTCTCTGAAATTCATGAATAGTGGCAAAAGACGTTTCTCAATCTCCTCCCTAAGTGGGCATTTGTTCTGCATGTGGATAACAGCAATCAGTACTCAGGAAAAGAAACACTGCAATATTATTTTAGCAACCATGGGACTATCACCTCCCAAGTCACTGAATGAAAACAGACACATGAGCTCCATGACCATAAAGTCCTTTTATTTCTCCGTCGAGTTCATACCCAGCTCACCCAGATAATCTTTATAACAACTGGTCCAAGAATCCCAAAATCTTTTCTTACCGGTTTCATGGCTTCAGTGTTTCAATAGTATGCACTGACTGTGCTAGGTGCCTCCCTAAAGGTTTTGAAGCTTAGTTTCTACAGCAGTCCTGACAAAGTAAGTTGTATTATTGTCTGCTCTTTAGGGAAAAGGAAGCTAAAATTCAGAATGGAACAGAGATTGCATGCAGAATACACACAGATAATAGTAGACTGAAAAACCAAACCAAACTCATCCTTATCAAACATGAACCACATTGCAGAGGAAAGTTTCTACTTGAAATCCTAAGAGCTTCCCACCCCACTGAGAATAACATCACCTTCCTATTTGACCCATTTCCTAATAACAACCTTACTTCCTGTAGTGCAGCCTCTTCTGAGCATCTGACCTTATTTTGGTTTCTCAAATGCAGAAGCTCTGCCCCTCAGAGGGTCTGCATGTACCAGCTATATTTCTCCAGAACAGAGCTCCAATTTGGACACTTTGGAGCTGGTTTCTCTCTGTTCTGATGCAGTCCATAGTTTCCAGGAATGCTCTAGCATTTTTGTTTATTTTCTCTAGCGCATTTAGCATTACTTGCATGCATGTCCTTGATTGCCTTGTCGCCACACTCACTAGGTTGTCAGTCCCAGGAGGTAAGAACTTTGATTTGATTTTATGTCCAAGTTGGACCCATATCCCCAGAATAGTACCTGGCACTTATGCCCTACTCAGTAATGACATGAGTAATTCACAAGATGTAATAGCCGAGCTTCAGTTTTACCCACCTCATTACAGCTTGACCTTCTGTATTAGTCAGCTTTCCCCTCAAACACAATACTTAACACTCACAATTTTAAAAAGAAGCATTTTAATTTCATCAGGGTTTCAGGGTATTTGGTCCGTAGTTGGTTGACTGGCTCCAAGGGAAAAATGTCATGAGAATTGGGCATGGCAGAGGAAAGATGTTTAGCAGCCAGGAAGCAAAATGAGGGAACAGTACCAGAGAAGAAGGCACAAAGAACCAGATACAGACTCCCAAGGTTGTGCCTCCATGACTTATGCAGAGATACCTAGAGGTGGGTTTTAGAAAATCCTTTGATTGCCTCCCAAGCCAATCGAAATGGCTGTCCACCTTAACTGTCACATCTTCCTTTGACGTTTCCCTTCTCAATAAAAAGATATTTTATCACAAAGCTTTTCAAAACTGAATCCTTACTTCTTCTTAATAAAGTTCTGCCTTCCTCTTTCTCATATTGCACTAAAATTCATTCTCTCCCCTCCACATACATTGTTCTGTCTTTTTTTCTTTGTCTTCTTTTTTTACCTACCACTCTAACCTACAATTCTTTTTCAGGTCCACAATTTCCAAGACTATTTCAATTACTCTAGCTTTGACCTTCTAAATTTTCTATCTGCCTTCTCATGTTAGAATTCTTTTCTTTTTCTGTGTTCCACACTTCACGTATCCCCTCTCTACTTCTATCCATAATAAGTGCCTTGTCTTACTTATTTCTAGCTGAGTGACACCAACTAGCTAAGTTCAAATGTAGCCATGTCCCTTACTTAGTAAGGTACCTTTAAACACCTTTTACTGAAGTTTAATGTATAAAAGGGCTGCTTATCATAGCTGTGTGACCAATCATCTCTGGAAGTTAATGTTCTAAAATACTAAGAACTCCCTTAGAGGAAAATCAACTGTCTCTCTCAGTGTCTGTCATTAATAGGTCAGAAGATTTAAGAGATTGTGTTGGACACATTCCTGTCATTGGGACAAAACAGTCCAAACTTGCAACTTAAAGGAAGGTTTATTTTGGCTCATGGTTAAGAGACTCCCACCTAGCACAGGTAGGGTAGAAGAGTGTGGTGGAAGAAAACTGCTCAACTCATACCAGCCAGTAAGCAGAAAGAGTAGGGAAGACCTAGAATCAAGAACACACCCTTCCAGGTCACAGCCCCAGTGAGCCACCTCTGCTGATCAGGCTCCACTTCCTGATAGCACCTTAAGCTAGGAACACATGAGCAGATTAGCCCACTTATGAGTATAGCCTCAAATAAACTAATCCTTTTTCAAAAGTCCATCGTGTGTTCAGAGGATTTGGGGAAACATTTTAGATCTAAACTATAACAGAGATCTACAATTTGAACATTCTTCCCAGGATACTATGATTAATTCCCACCCAACCTCTGCTTCAGAAAATTCCACTGCAAATAATGAAACACCTAACAGGGATGCCCTTGAGATTGTAAATGCTGAAAAAGAGTTCCTAGTGAATCCAAACTAGGTGTTTGATGCCCATTAGCTAGATGACTTGAACGAATTAATAAACACCATTGAATCTTCTTTTCATGTCTATAAAGGGGGACCATGAATAGTACATCCTCGTAAAGCAGTTAGGAATAAACAAAATGATGTAAGAAAGAGACCTAAACCAGTACTTGGCATATAGTAATGTGAACACTGTCATCAAGAGCCATTGACTTCATCCTTGCATCCTCAATTTCATCTTCATTCAAATGCAGTTTCATTAGAAACATAAAACAACACCTCTTTATCTCTCCTACTCTTCTCTTTTTATCCTTCCTTGGGTGTGAGTAGAGGAGAAAGAGGCAAGAGAAAGCAGCAGGAGGGGAGAACTAAGCAGCAGCCCCCATTCCTCTCTGTCACAGACAAGGGAATGGAGGCTGAATAATACATTCAATGAGTTACTTAATTAACTGGGTGAAGGTGACGCTGAAGTCGCCTAGTAAAATAATGAGATGTCAAGCATCGAAGCTTAGACCACGGGGGGATTTGAAAACCCTCTTCCTGTCAGAAGAAACCACAGGATTTTTCAGGCATCTGACACTAAGGGGTTTAATCTTCCCAATTTTGTTCTCCTGAAAGTAGTGGTCTTTAAAAAAAAATTTAAAAACCCTACTGAAATAAGGCCAAATGTAAAATTACCATTTATGCAGCAGAGGTCATTAAAATGAGTTAGTCCAGGTCTTTTATAACATTAAGCTACTACTAAAATGAGACTAATAAAAACTAAAAAAAATAATAAAAGGTCTGGTTAAAAGGATCTTAAATGGAGAAGCTGTAGCTAATACAAGGCTATCTCAGAAGAAGTAATTAAGCTAGAAGTAAATGTGGTTCAAAGGGAAAGGATATTCTGTGATTCACCTAAATGTCAAATGGCTGACCACCAGCTCACCTGCTGTTAATTAAAATCTAGTTGTCATTCCTAGTTAAGGAGCTGTGAGTACCTCTCTCACTATTCTTTCTAAGAATGTTGTCACGAGACAACACCCTCCCCACCCTCATTTATCCTGCCAATTAATGTTGATTTTTATCTACATGTTTCAGGGTCACAAGATGAAAGAACAACCTATTTTTTAAATAAAGACAGCTGATCCCAACTTAAGTATTTGTGACATTAATGAGTACTTAAAGAAATAAAACCTGAATCAAGGCTGACTTTGAAAAATGTAGCTCTTGGTAGTCTCAGGGCAAAAAGTCATTAAACATCCTCAATTAGATGAGTAACACGGTGTTTCTTTCCCTTTGTCATGGACATTACATCAGTGTAGCCTCACACATTTAATATGCTCATGTTCTTTCTGAAGACAAAGATAACAGGATCAGGTTACCCCTCCCTCAGACTTGTAATTGCCAAATATAGGTGCACTTCCACTACCATTACATGTTTTGCTCTATCTGAATACCACCTACACTATTATTTATCCTTCATAAATGATATATGTGTACATTTGTAAATACCCATATACCTACCACTAAGATGCTACATTAATTTTTATCATGTTTGCTTTATAATATATTTGTCTCATCATCAATTCACTTTAATCTGATTTTTATGTTTCAAGGAGAATTAGGGACATTTGTGTACATACACATGTTTCAAGGAGAATTAGGTACATTTGTGTACATACACATGCATGCATTTGCTTTTTCTTTCATTTTTTATTTATTTATTGTTTGTGTAGTACTAGAGACCGAACTCAGGGCCTGGCACATGCTAGCCAACAGCTTTACCACTTAGAAACACCTTCAGCCCTTTTTCCTTTTTATTTTGAGGTAGGATCCCCTTAAGTTCCACAGGTTGGCCTTAAACATGTGATCCGCCTGTCTCAGCCTTCTGAGTACCTGTGATTTCAGGCATGTGCCACCACGCTCAGAACACATTTATGTTCTAAAACTTTTTATTAGTGTGCTGCTAAACATTTTATCAGTATATAATGTCTATATGCCTTGTGGAGAATTGGTACATGTACATAACACATTTTAATTCCTTTTTCATTCTCTTTCCCTCCCTTCTCTCTCCTCTTCCTCCATCTCTTGATCTCCTTCCCATTTGAGAAAGATCACACTGCTTCCTATTATCTATCTTTCATTTTGCTCTTTCACTTTTTAATGTAAACAATCTACATAATCATAGATTAAGCATATAGATTCATTTACCAATGTATACAGAAATCACATCTAAACTTCCAGGAAGTGACATTTCTGTGTCTTCATAGAGGTATGTCAACAAATGTATTAAAACTTAATCAAATGGTCCCCTTATATGTTTCAATATAAACAGTTTTTGCCTAACAAATAGAAAAAAAACGCAAAAACCCATGGACAATGGACAACTGTGGACTTGTATTAAAGATTTGTATTCTGTGTGAGGGCAAAGGGCACTGACCTAATTCTCCTTGAAACATAAAAATCAGATTAAAGTGAATTGATGATGAGACAAATATATTATAAAGCAAACATGATAAAAATTAATGTAGCATCTTAGTGGTAGGTATATGGGTATTTACAAATCTTTTACTTTTTCTAGATTTGCTAACCAACATCCAAAACTGTTAAGAGAAATACATACCAAAAATGGCAACCAGATACTTATCTAGGTACCATTACAAAGAGACAAATAAAGAAAAAAACATAACCCATTATTGGAACACACTCCAATCTTAGGAGAAAAACAATGGTTTTCAATCAATGAACTCTTTGTGGGAAATCCACCCAATCCGAACAATATACTTTTTTTTTGAACAATATACTTTGAAAAATATACTTTGATATGAAATATACTATGGTAAAACATAGTGCAACATACACTTTGGTACAACATAGTACACATTCTTAAGATTCCTTCCTCCAGAAACAATGGGTTAAGAAAGGTAGACATAAGCAAAAAGAGGCAGAAAGTAACACTCCATCAACATCACAAAGGAATGCCTTCTGTTTGAAAGGTGGGGACTAGGCCTCAGGGACAGATAGGGAAGCTGGAGAGGCTCCTACACATTTCTGTTCAGTGACCCCCAGATGCCTTTATGAGCACTCAGAGACCTCACTGGGCTGCAGCAGCAATCAAGTCGTTATTGCTGTTGACACGTTTAGTGGTGCCTAGAGCCATCCCTGCACAGGAAGTGGCTGAAGATGACTCCTTCGGAGAGTGATTACTGGGAGCTGTCTACACATCCCCAGAACACTCTCTACTTATACACAGGCACGTTCTGTTTTAGTCAAACCTCAGCCCTGCCTCACGGGGCTCCCATGACTTTTTGCAGCCAGGCTCTGGCTTCATCATTCCCTGAATCTTTGCTCTTCCTCCACTCTCAACTACCATAGCCCCTTTCCACAAACAAAGGTGGTATGCACATTTGATTTCAAGTGGGCTGCTCATTTGTCTATAAATTTGTTTCCTCTAACACTTGTAAAGATTGGCAGATGTGAGCCAGGAATATAGCTCAGCAGAACAGCGCCTGCCTCACAAGTGTGATGTCCTGAGTTTGATTCTTGGTACAAAAAGAAAAAGAAAAAGAAAAAGAAATAAAATGAAAGAAAAAAGAATAGCAGTAGTTCTTAAGTCTCAGTCTTGGGGTTAGTGATTCTCAGCCCTCAGGTTTTCCTTCCTCATGATCTAGGGACCTATTTCAATCTACCGCTAGGTTATGAATCTTTTAGGAAGCAAATTTCCAGTTTTATTCCTCGCCACAATTTACATCATGGAGGCTGGGTGAAATTTCTGATGATTTTACTGATGGGTTAATCAATGAGTGTCTATCTGTCCCCCAACCCTCTCCTGCCCACCACTTAAAGTAGGAAATGTTTAATTTGGTTCACGGTTTCAAGGAATTCAATCACATGGTCAGCTGGCTCCCAAGCAGGAATACCATGGCAGAAGGGTGTGGTGGAGCAAAGGTGTTTAATTCATGGTGGCTGGGAAGCAAAGCAAGGACCGTCAAGGAAGGGGTAAGAGATCATATACAGATCCCACAGCCATGCCTTCATGACCTCTCCAGACACATCTGGAAGTATCCTTTAGTAATCCGCTAGGTGGTTCTCAAGTCCATCAAGTTGACAACTAAATTTAGCCATAACAGAAGGTAAAAAATACCCAGGACAGGTAAGCACACCTGGGGCAGGCTCCAGGACCACACCTTCTAAGGCCAGCCTCGAATTCCATCTCTCTGAATCTCATTCCCCTATGGAGGACCAGTGTCCTCCAAACTTTTTATATAGAGCCAAGATCTGAGAATGGTTGAAGGGCTGAACAGATTTGGGTCAGAATGCTAATTTCAGCTTTGAAAGTGCATTATGTTTAAGAGAATGGATGCAGGAGCCAAACCACTTTGATTGGCACCCTGGTTCTTTTACATGACATCTGAGCAGCCTTGGGCAAAATATTCCAGCTTTCTGTGTCTCAGTTTCCTCATCTTTAAAATGTGCACAGGTGACAGAATACTTTGTCTTTCAGCTACTGTAGCAATTAAATGGTGTTTTATTGGTATAGAACTTCAAACTGAATCTGAACCACATAATAACTATTAGTGAAATTTTATACCAAACATAAAAAGCATATTCTGATGTATCCTTATTGGTAATAAAGTGAATACACATTGGGTTTAGGAATTTATTTTTTACTTGATTGAGAATCCATAAGGAAGAAGGAAATATGACAAGTCAACCCCCTGGAATCTCAGCAGCAGCTCTCATAACTTCCCTTCATCCACTCTTGTGACTGTTTCTTCCTGCTTTTAGGGAAGACCTGGCCTGTATGCAAAACTCACAGGCCCAGCAATCAGAGGATACTCAGACAACGTTTACTAAATAGGATACAGAACTGAGGGAGCATATTCAATTTGACCCGATATCAGAAGATCAAGAGTACTAAACTAGTATGCAATGGGGGGAGGGTACAGAATTTTAGACCACTAATGAGACACTGGTACAAAACTAAGAAACACATATTGGTGTGACTTCAAATCCAGGCAACAACTAAATTTCAGAATGCTCTTTCTTTAGTCCTGTAAATTGATTGCACATAGATCAATTTTGATTAGATTCAAAAGTGATGAACACGCACCTCCATATGCTGTCAAGTATTATCTGATCACGTAAATTTTACATGGGATCAGAGTTAATTTCTACCTACAGTCAACCTATGAATCCCCAACAACAATGGCAGACATCATTAAATGCTGAAAATGTAGAAACATAATTAAATTAGCTGATAATCATCATTCCCCTTCTAGAGAGGCTCCAATTTAATGCACTTGCAAATGTAATGAGGCTCGCAGGATTGAAAAATATGGTGGAAATAACAGAAACAAGATTACATTAATTGGAAGAGATACTGATAAGGCAGATTGTTTGGCATTTTTTCTTTTTCAGAGAGACACAGAGTTCTGATTCCCATGATGAGACTGGCTTCCATAGTTAGCAAGAATTTAGGAAGCATTAGAATAAAAAGGTAAAAAGTAAGAGAGATAGAAACACTTGAAAAAGGAAAGAACCCCATTTACAGTTGGAAATTTAGCTACAAGATAGATGCCTCTCGGTTGGTGTATCTACACACCACCCATTTAGTTATTCAATTGATAGTGGTCTGAAACCCTGAGGTTACAGGGATTTAGCCATCGGAACTTCCTAATTTAAACTACTTTCATACATAGTACTTCTCATTTTATTATTTAACCCATCTGTAATTAAATAATTGATTGTGAAATTGTTTAAGAAATGGGCCTCTCCCCCGCTAACCACTAGAATGTAACTTCTATGAAGACAGAAGCTTGTTCCTTGAGTCTTGCACAGAGATCACAAATATGCTTCTTAAGTATTTACTCAATTAACAGAGGCATTAATAAAAGAATTACCCACATGGATTTGATATCAGAGTTGTGGGAGGAGGAAGACTAGCTTTCTTCTTCTTAGTCTTGGTCCTACAGTCATCTTTAGGAGTTTTCAGTGATCTCAAGAAATGCCATAGAAATGATCAATGAAATCTATTTCCTTTTTTTTTTTTAAACACATCTTCCCCACAGTCACTTTTGCAGTAAGACACAAGTATTGCAAAAATCATTCCAAGGAACAGAACCTCATTGTCACCAGAACAGAACTGGGGTGACAGTGAGAGGTTCCATTCGGCAGATGATATCATGAGAGACTCGAAGGACTGTGGTTTATTCCCCTTCATTGCTCTTCTCTGAGTCTGCTGACAGATACTATAAAGAGTGCCACCTGCAAAATTCTGATCACGCAAAACCAGAAAAATAGCCAGGAATTTCAAGTTAGCAAAGGATAGGTTTTTGTTGTTTGTTTGTTTTTTTCCTTTAAGAACGCTAAAGAAAGACTACAAAACAAGATAGTTTTGTAGAGAGAGCAAGGAGACATTTTCTACCCCAAAGTGCCTTTCTCTGGCTTGATCTGTATAAAACAGAGTAACCATATTATACACATCTCACATATACCTCCTCTTGATATGCAAGTCTATATTCCTTTGCACACTTGTATTTAATTTTCTCCATATCTCCCTTTCTATGGTATGCAATTGTGCAATGGACCATAGAATTCCTTCCAGCAACATGCAGTGTGGAATCACTACTAGTGGTTGCATAAATTGACTGCCAGATCCCTTCATAGTTATTTAGGCTTCACTGTCTCTCATGGCATGACCTCTGATCCTTACCCTCAGCACAGTTGATTGGTAGAGACAGATTTCAGAATCCAGCTCAGCTTTATCTCATTCACAAAGCAGTCATTGTCCTCACAATCTTATATTTTTTAAACTAATTGCTTTACCTGCTTATTCTGATTTCTTCCCACTAGAACTCAACCTGCCAAGAAGCAGTATTCAGACCTTTAGGAAGTTCACCCAAAATGGTCCCAATTCTGTTAATATTCTTGGGGCATGGGAGGCGCTTCATGGTACATAGGAATGACAGACTGACAAACGTCACTGAATAATACTTTGGTCAAAGAAGATTTGCTAAAGATGTGGTATCCTCACAAACTAGTCTGCACAAACACTATCCACTAAGAGATCCTCGCTCCTTTGATATGATGCTTGGTTGGGACAGTTATCTAAGAGTCACCCCAGACTGAATGCTTCCCTTGGGTCAGAGCCAGGAGGCCACAGACTTGCATGGAACTTTGAATTATTACAGTTGTTTTGCAACAACACTGTTAGATAAGCACCTCACCTGTTAAGGGGCACAGAGGCATGAGATATTTGAGATATTGCTTTTCCTTTCTTGACTTGGAACTGTCACTGGTCTTTAGCCAAGTGCTATACTGTGCATGTGTGTTAAGGGTCCGGAAGTCATTTTAATTGCTCTTCAACCTTGACCCTTTGGAGTTTTATCCTGTCACTGCACATGTTTCCCAAGTCCAAGGGAAAGGATTAACCTCCCCTTACACTGTCTTTTTAGCTCAGGATTCTGTACTATAAATAACCCTCTTGCATTCTGAGAGTTATGTTCTCACTGTATGACTGCTTTTGTGGATGTTATGCTCCTTCCCAATCTCCTGGGAATGAGATTGAAAGACAACAGCAAGAGTAAACAAGATGAATCATAGTGGATTCTTCATCAGGAAAAGCAAGACACTGTAGGACAGGCCTACACATGGGCTGAGGTTCCACTCGAGCAGCCAGAGCCATGAGTGCCGGGGAGGGGTACTCATTTCCCTGCTTTGATGCCAACATACCACGTTAAAGTGTGGAGGTAAAGACAAGGATTCTGGAATTAAGAGCACATGAATTTGAATCCCACTTCCAGGTTGCACAGTTGTGTAGTCTTGGGCATGCTATTTAATGTTTATACTTCTGAATTCCCTCCATAATACAGTATTTCCTCCAGAGGGTTCTATGAAGATTTAATAAAATAATCTATGGTAGATGCCTACTGGTACATGCATTTTAGAAATCAGGTTTTATGTTGTGTGTTATTATTAGAATATGAAATTTCAGACACATTATTTTAACCTTCCTGTTTTTCAGCATCTAATTCTATAAATAATAATTGCCCCTAACTTTACGTTTATTGTGTATAATAAATGGGCTTTATGTGCTAAAGACTGAAAGCTGTGTTCTAAGTCAATGTTCAGTAAATGTTACCTATTAAAATGAATGCTTTTGTGCTCATTTTTTCAGCCTACTTCATAATCATATCCAATACTTGTTGGGTTTCACTGAGAGGTGGACCATTAGGTGGAGTGCTCAAAGGAGATGAGATAGAAAACCAGAAGTGTCTCTCTCTTCAAATCCATGTAAACTCCTGAATAGGACACTGGTTATACCAACATTCAGGATCCGGTGAAAGAATGGAAATGCTGCCTAGCACTGAGAAAGCATCACAAAGGCTTCTGCATTTGAGTTTTGCTTTCCATGACAGTGCAGGGGGACTTGACAGGTAAGTAGAAAATGAGAAGGCAGCCTTTTGGAGGCAGACTAAGACTTCCATGCCTTGGCATGGATGGGTGAGTGGGGTTAATAGCTTTCAAAAATTGCATAAAAGGATTCTTGGAAAGCCACCTTGAAGAGTAAGCGGCTTTGTCTTTGCTGTTACAGCTGTTCCCAAACCTTCAGATCTCAATATACTTTCTACCCCTATCCAAATC
>RJWT010002418.1:0-40959 GCA_004365215.1 Cuniculus paca | reverse complement strand
GAACCCAACAGTCCTGAGTACTGCCTAGCACCATCCACGCCTGTCCACTCCAGTCCCTCGCTGGAGCCCACCTCAAGCTACCCAGCTCGGTCTGCTTCCCCATCACTGTGTAAGTACCAGGAGGGCGCGCGTGGGTCTGTGCTCATTCATCAAATCCCCACAGTCTATGGCACAGGACACGCATGAAGCGAGGGCGGGGAGCGGCTCCTGAAAGAATGTGACCCTGCAGAGTGGAGGGCAAGGGGCAGAAGGGGCAGCTCCGGAGTCCCCTCCACTGTTCCCGGCGGGGTGATATGGTCAGGCTTCCTTCACTGCCGTCGAGCCTCAGGGGTCCTCAACGGTTCAAGGAACACAACGAACTCTCCTCCCCTCCATCCTACAGCCGGGAGCCCAGGTGACGCTGGAGAGAAGATAAATGTCAGGGGAGACCCCTGGACAAGACATAAAGAGCTTCTTTTCCTAACACGACTGGAAAAGATCTGTTTAGAAATTCAGGGGGCGAAAAAAAGAAAAAGAAATGCAGAAAACACCAGATGGCTTCCACATACGCAAATATTGGGCCAGTTCTCGTGACCTGCCTCAGGAGACTGCTGGAACGCCGAGGAGGGAGGGACGGCCGGGAACCAGGCAGGGACCCAGCCCCCCGTGACTCACGCGGGTCAGGTCAGGCTGCGGAGCCCCAAGGCGGGGATCCCCGACTCTGACGCCGCAGATCTGGGGTGCAGCTCCCCTGGGGCGACTTCCCGGGGCTCCCTGCCCTTGCTCGAAGCTGGGGGTCCCAGCCGCCAGCTCTGGCTGTCAGCACCCAGGTTCGGCTCTTCGGTTTGGGGAAAGGCGTTTTCCCGTGTCTGAGGAGCCCCCGGGCTTCTCTTCGAGCTCGGCGAAGATCCTGGGCACGAAGGGAGCGAACCAAGAAGAGGGCACCGGGTTGTGCCCGGCGAAGGTATCTGGCGCCTGACCGTGCGCCCTGCGCCTTACAGAGCAGGATCACAGGAGTCGATCCTCAGCACTGCCCAGAAGTATCGTACAGCGGGGGAAACCGAGGCACGGGGCAGTGTCCGCCCCGCGTTTCGCACCCAGGGAGCGGCGGAGCCGGGATCCGAGCCCGGGTCATCTGCAGTCTGGGCCCGACGCCCTCGCGGCGCTGTCCCGACTGGGAGCCGCCCCTCGCCCGCGCTTGGCCTCAGTTACGGGTTCTCGCCGTTGTCACGACAACTGGGGTCCAATGGGAGCCGGCGGGCTGGCGCAGGCCCCGCCCCGGCCCAGCCGGAGGGCGCGCGGCTATAAGGGCCGAGGCCGCGCGGAGCCGAAGCCGCAAGCGCGAAGCTCACGGAGCGCGGAGGACCCTACCAGACCCGCCGCAGCGGAGCGGAGCGGAGCGGAGCCAGAATGTGCGGTGAGTGCGGCCGCCCGCGGCCGGGAGCCCGCCTGGGACCTGGCCGGGTGCCAACTGTCCGTCCCGCGTGGGGTCTTGGATCGGCCCGGCCTGCCTCCCTGCCCCGCCCCCGGGCTGTGTCCCCGCGTGGGGTACCGGGATGCCGGCCTCGGGCTCCCCGTTATGGGGACCGGGCCTGGACCCCCGCGACGCAGAGGTGTCCCCACGCGTGTCAGGCGAGGGCGCGTTCCTCCACGCTGCCTGCGTCGTCCACAAAGGCGCCACGCGGGCGCAGGGTGCACAACCCGCGCCTCCACCCACGGCGCCCATGGGCAGAGCGGCCCGGCTGTGCGCTCCTAGGTTGCCGCCTCGCACCCTGTCCCTGGAAGCGTAGATTCTGTGTGGACTTCTCTTTGCTGAAGAGCCCTGGGCGAGGTTGGGAGGGAGCTAGGCGTGGGTCCAGCTCAGGGGTCTGGGCCGGCTCGGCATCCGCACTGCCTCGGCAGCCAGAGCTGTTCGTCCCGCAGGGCGGCTTCCGCGCAGCCCGGGCCGCGCACACGTCTGCGATCCCTCGCTCTCCTGGCTGGGCCGCCTCCGCCGCTGCCGGGGAGCCAGGAACTTCTGCTGGGACAAAAGGTCACTGTGCTTTTTTCTCCTTCAGTTACCCATTCCAGGCCCCTGTGGCTGGAGAACCGGGTGGAACTTCTGAAGCCATGAAAGGCGTCTCTCTGACTTCGCGGAGAGCTGCCGGGTGGGGTGTGCCAGCTGTGAGCCTGGCCAAGGTCTGAACCAGCCTTGTTTTGCAGGCCAGTCGCTCAGGCAAAAGGATGACTGACCGAGGAGGAGTAGGCAGGCGGCTTTGAGCGGTTTTCCTTTTATGATTGTTTTCTTTTGTAATGAATTCATTTAAGTTTTTGAAAATTGAATCAGTTTTACAAGAAAGTGAAATGACTGTGCTCTTGGTGTGAGGGTACAGCAAAACATGTCATAGTGTTCCCAGAAAGATCCATGTAGCATCTTCACTTGACATGTAGGGCCACTGAGGCCCAGAGAGACCTGTGCACACCTGTGCTTGACTAGAAAGTGTGTTAGGTCTGTGCCTGCCACTGCCATTCAAAACGGCCTTAAAGTATCAGATCTTCTGGGCCGCTCAGCAGGGGCCTGCAGGAGTTGAGCCCAAAGCCCTCCTTCCTTATCAGTTAGGTGACAGCCAGGCTCAGGTTCTGTCTCTGCTGCTCCTTCCACAGAAACCCAGGACCTGATGGTAGTCAGTCCTCCACAGACTGAGCAGAGGCACCTCAGAAACTTCCTGTGCAGTGAGAATTTAGCTGAAAGGACACTTCGGTGCTTGCGCGCAGACTCGTTGATAGAGTTGCTGGACTTCTGTTGACCTTCCCCCAGGAGAGTTTACTACTTCCTTCTCCCCTCTCTCCCCTTGCCCCTTCTTCCTTTGTTCACACAGCCTTTGTGAAGAACTGCTTGTGCAGAGGCCCCATTTCCCAAGCCCTGTGGTCTCATAGTTCACGTGGGCACATTGCTCTCTCCAAGCAGGAACAGGTGAATTAGGAACTGGGTAACATCACAGGTAAATCTGCCGCAGAAGGGAGACTACAGTAGCCTGGCACTCTGAGGCTGCCATGCAGAAAGGCATTTTTTTGGTTTGATAACATAGTTTAAACATTTTTAAATTGTTTTCTAGTTGCCCAAAACAAAATGAGTTACGAAACTACAAAATTGGCAGAATTCACATCAGTGGAGTTTTTTATTTTTCATGAAAAAAATCTGAAGATCATGTAGAATGAGCTTTTCCCATAAAAGGCAGCCTTTACAGCCTCTGGGGCTTGGAGCCTGGTACTCTGAGGGCTGTTCTTCATTCTCCTGCAGTTGGATCGCCATGTTCATGTTCCTTCCTCCCAAGTAGTCTAGTGTTACGAATCCCAGATGCAGTCTCGACCTGGAGCATCTCAGGCAAAGGTCCACCGGCATCCACTCCCACACAAACCCCCAGTCGCAGCACTCAGACTAGACCCGCGCCAGCCAGGAGATGAGTGTGGGGATCAGCTGACACCTCCTCTGTCTTAGTCACTTTCCCATTGCTGGGACCAATCCCCAACACCCACAACTTAATGGAGGAGAGGCAGGAAGAGGAAAAGCATGGAAAAGGAAAGTTGCTCATCCTATGGCAGCCAGGAAGCAGAGAGTGGGGAAGGAGAGAGATGCTCCCTCCCAGGTCCAGACCCTCGTGACCCACCTCTTCCAGCCAGGCTCCACCTTCTAACATCACATTCAACAAAACCTCATCGGGGCTAAGCGACCCACGAGTACAGCACCCCAGTGATCCAGTCACCTTCCTGAAGCCCCCCCAAACATACAAGGCACTGGGGGACATTGTAGACATAAACCCTCATTCACTGGAATGTGCCACAGGCCCAGTATGGTCAAACAGACCTTATGGTTTTTTTAAAACTCAGTGCTGTATCATAGGATCGTGCCATTCCGCAGACTTGCCCTCCTTGTGTGTACACATTCTCTTTGTTCATCGTTTCTTTGCAAGAAGCAAGGTTTTTCTCTCAGAACCAGAAGAGGCCAGAGATACATGTGCAGTCCTTTTGTTTGTGTAGCAGTTCTTGGAGTGAGCAGTTCTTTGAGGACTTAATGTGGGCTTGCCTCTTTCTCTGCTGGGATAGAGAGCCTATACTGTGATAGCTTGGGAAACAGCAGTCCAGGGAGATTAAATGACTCAGACGAGGGTTTATCTTTCCCCCCATTTCTTCCACCTCTGAAATCTCATCAACTATGACACCACTTCTTCCTTGTAAGGAAGTAACATCTCTTGTGAGGATAAGAGTTGAGGGCACAGACTCTGGGACCTGGGTAGCTAGAGTAGTACCCTAGCGGTAACTAGAGTTCTCCAGGGGAGCAGAGCCAGAGAACATGTGTATAAATATTCAAGGGGTTTACTAGGTGGGCAGGATCAGAGCGGAAAATGTCCACAGTGGCTGTCTGTGATCAGAGGCAAGAGACCATCCACAGTGGCCATCAGCAGCCCTGAGAACCAGAAGATCCAGGAGCTGCTCAGCCCAAGGAGATGAGAGCCGCAGAGCAAGAGGGGTCAGGGGCATAGCACCAGTTCCAGGTCGAGGGCCTGGAAGCTCTCTGGAGAGTCACCAGTGTGAGCCTGCACCCTTCTTTCCCCTCTTCTCCATCCAGGCTAGAAGCCTATTGCTTGGTGCCACCCACATCCAGGGTGGAACTTCCCCACCCAGTTTGCAGGCCTGTGTGTCAGTCATCCATGGATATGCCCAGAAATGTGCTCCCTAATCTGCTAGGTATTTATTCAAGGTGCTGTATCATGGCTAATGGTCCCGGTACTTGGCTTGATTCCTCTCCAAGCCTCAGCAGCCTAACCTATAGAAGTGGGCCACGGAGACTTTTCCCCTGTGATGTTCTGGCATGTGTTGAGTAATGGGCTCTCCTGTTTGCCAGTTTCTGTGATGTAAGTCCTTTCACCACGCTAGCTTCAGGTCACTGGTGTTAGCCCTGAATGCGGAGCTGGGAAAATAGGGTACACAGTTGGTCCTCGGCAGCCGTGGCTGGCAGAAAACAGGGCCGCCTGACCGTGGGAGTGAGGCTGTTACTCTGGGGCAGGGGAATTCCCGCTAGCAGTCTGTGCCAGTCAGGGGCTCCACTGCCTCTTCCTCCTTCCAGCTACCGCATGCCTCCTCCGTTGGTCACTGCTATCTATCAGGGGTTTTCCATGCTCATAGAAACCTCTGGAAATTTTATGATATGGCATTACCTAGTAAACAGTGGCTTTACATGGAGGAATTATTTTTTATTTAGCAAAAATAGCTTATAAGAGAAATTAACTGGAGGTTACATGCAATTTGGAAGAAAATTCTAAAGATGAATTTACAAATGCAGTTAAGTAATTTAATCAGATTATCTGCCTTTAATTTCCAAAGGAAACAGTTCTCACTGAAAGAAAGTTTTGGCTTCCTTTACAGTCAAATTTTGGCAGGTTAACAAAACTTTAGTTTTTTTCTTAAAAGTTTATTTTTCTTTTAATAAAATGAAGAGTGTATGGTACTTCTTGCTTCATCTTTATGAAATCCTAGAATAACATGAACATCAGGAACTTTTCTTTTCAAAACAGAAATGCCTTGTCTGTGTTTACCACAGGAAGCAGAGTCTCCTGTTATCTGGTAGATTTGTCTGTCAGTAACTTTAACCTCAGAGTCTCAAGGAGGCCCCAGGGCAAGATAAGTCTAGAGAAGCTGAGGCCCCTCCTGAGCCTGAGGGGAGGCCAGTTGGGTCTCCGGGCCTGGCCTTCAGGCCTCTCTGCCTTGCTGTGGGAACTTGGCTGTGGGCCATGTGCCTCTTGGCACCACCGTCTTTATTCTGGCTTCTTCCAGGAGCCACCAGGAATTGTCAACAGGAGAGGCCACAACCTCTGCACCCCTTGACCCAGTGGCCTCCCTATTCCTGGGGACCTCACACTGGAGATCAGTGTGACCTGCTTCACCTTCCTCTAGTACACACATGCACACGCACACGCACACGCACACGCACACGCACAGGAATTTTATGACAGTTCCTTGGAGCAGAAATGCAACTTGGCCATGATTTGGGTATGGGATGATCCAGTGGGGGACTCATTAGGTTCATAGACTAAAAGGTCAGCCCCTTCTGTTCTGAGAAGCAGTGGATTTGGTGGAAACAAGCCCTCCGTGTGGGAGGATCCCGCCCTTGGTGGCACACAGCTGGACCTCTTCATGGGGCTCTTCACCCGAAGTCACAGCAATGACCATCTTCTTGTTGGAAAGCCAGCCTGAGGAAAGTCTCCAAATGGCATTAAAAACATCAGAATGTGGACTCCAGCCTGCCCACCATGAGCTCAGCTGCCTCCTCATCATCCAGGCCCCAAACTTCCCCCTCTTCTTCGTCCCCAGCACTCTAGGGATTACAGAGAAGATTCCAGGAGTTCACTGCTCCAGGTCCTACTTCCTTTCCAGCTCCCAGGGGAAGTTGCCTCCCGGAGTTGACCATGCCATCCTCTGTCTCTTGAGAGGTGAGCCCTAAGTTTCAGGGCCTTCTGCCCTCCTGGCCCCACCTGGGACCTTTGAGCCAAGTTCCTGAAGGATCTCTCGAGCCTTGTGCCAAGACTGCTGGAAGCTCCAGACCTCCCAGGCAAGATGAGACCAGGAGGCCACAGTCCCCTCTCTAGAGCTCCTCAGAAGGCCCTCTGGGTTTGTCTCAGTTTCTGTCACTCCACAACGTTTCCTCAAAGACCGGAGCCCTAAAAAGCTGTCCAAAGCTCTGGGTGCCAGGGTGAAGAGGCAGGCGCAGGGTGCATGGCTGAGCTGATCATCCAGGCATCTCTCCAAGCACTTGGCTCCTTCAAACATAGGCAGCATTCTGTGGCTCAAGGCTATCTTTGCAGAGATTCGGACTTCCCATTTAAGTCCTTCGCGCTCATGCTCTCCTCATGGTCATGCTGTCAAAACCTCTGAGATTTTCTAGGAGCCCCAAGGCCTCCATGTCTACCCCTACCAGGTCCCTAGCCTCGGTCACTCCCTGTTCCTCCCACAACTCTTTCAACCCTTGTCATTTCACTCCATGGATAAGACTGCTCCCAAATGCTCTGACCCTAGGGCCTGCCCTCTGTGGGTTGCACAGGATTTCTAAGTGGGAGAAAAAATGTTACAAAAACATAGCACCCCATGCAGACATCCTTTCTGGCTTCTTGGAAAGACCGAGAGAATCGGAAGTGGAAGGGCTGTTCTCTGAGGTAGTCCAGTGTCATTAACACCCCATCATCTTGACTTTTTAAAAATCTGATCCACGTGTGGGGTGGAGCCAGTAAATGGTGGGGAGTAGAGGTGAAGAGTGGGGGTATTATGAAAAGATGGTGGAAAAAGGGGAAAGGGAGTTCAGAAGAGAAAGATTCTTTTCACTGGGAAGAGTAGTGGAGGTGTGAGCTCCAGGGTGATTGCACTTAGCTCTAGGCATCCCCAGGAGTGGACTGGAGCTCAGATACTGCAAAAGGGGGTGGGAAGTAAGGGTGGGCCAGGTTGAATGTGAGGAAGGATTGACACCAGGCTGAGGAGGGCAGCTGTGGCCCCACGGTTAGAGAAGAGGACAGGGGAATGTAGCTGGAGCCTGCCTTGCTGTGGTCGGCAGGGACCTGGTGGGGACTGCTGGACAGGACAAGAAAAGTGAAATCAGAAGCAGGAGTGTCCTGGGGCAGGATGTCGTGAGGTGTCTCTCAGGGGGCAGAGGATTGGGTACCCATGCAGTAGCACGGGGCCTAGACCTGACCAAGGAAGCGCTGAATTCTGTCTGCCTCGCCCTGAGAAGATATCTACCCTTCAGCTGGGGCCACTCTGCCGAGGGATTTCTCTTCCCTTGGGGCGGAGTCTATGCTGAGTGGTGTGGGTGAACCCAGCTTGCAGTCAGGTAAGCCCAGCTTGCTGTGAATTACTCAAGTGTTTGAGCCTAGAGCCTCAGCTGCTCTGTCCATTCATGGAAATGGAAATCTCTCGGCTTAGGGCATCATGAGATTGAGATGTGTGAAGGTTTGCACAGAGGGGTCTCTGGTAAATGGTGGTGATAGGGGTTTAAGCTGTAGCCCAGCCAGCAGAGTTCTGGGCCCTTGCCCAAGACCCAGGTCATTTGTGCAGGAGGCTGTCCTCACTCCATGGGCATCATCACAGTGCACAGTGTAGTGCAGGTGACATGGACCTCCACGTTTGTGTGTCCAGGGGTTAATCCCGAATGGCAATGGTGCCAAGCTGCCATTGTGAGAGGCACTGACACTCGGGGAGCGCTGGCTCAGCAGTATCCACCTCTCCTGCCCCTTCATTCCTCACGAGTTCAAGCTACAAGATCTGCCATGGATCCTGAAAACATCTGCTCATGCATTCTGAGTATGGCTGTGTCTCAGACCCAGCTTTATTAAGGCCACTTGTCTTTGCCTCCCCATCTGTGCATTTACTCACACATTCTTTCATTCAACAACTATGCGTTTATTTAGCGACTGACATATGCTTGGGCCAGGTGATGGAGATGCAGTGGTAGATAAGACAGGTGTGGCCCCCACTCTCATGAGGATGGCAGGAAGCGAAGGGTGAGGAAGCTAGTGCTGCACAGGGGATGAGCAGGACGATGCAGCCATGCCCAGGGTGGGCAGGGACTGCAGTGATTCATGGGTAACCTGTCAGCCAGACCGGCAGACTGAGAGGAAACCATCTCCGTAAAAGCCGTGCTGGAGCTGTCTGCCCAACCCAACAGGAAGTCCTCCTCCCCATAGTGGAGCCTGAGGGCTCCTGAGCAGCTCTGTGAGATCTGCTCTGCACCTTGATGCTCTCAGCACACGTGGAGGCCCTCGTGAGGGAACTGTTTATGGGTTAAATGAAATCCCACTCAAGCCATAGCCCAGTCACACACTTGGCTTAACCCCATTTCCTCGAGGCAGCAGTCCAAGAAAAAATAATGGTGAAGTGGCACTCTTTTCCCCTCTGCCTTATTTAATAGTAATTTCTCAAAAGCTGGCCGTGTACTGTGGGCATACTCTGCACTCGTGTCAGCAGCGCCGCAGGAGTGGGAAATGTCCTGCCACATTTATCTGAGTGGCCCCTTGCTATGTGGCAGGTATCATTCCCTGTGCTTAAGATGTGGCACTCTGAACTCTCACAACCATGCACTAAGCAGTTCCTGTATTCACCAATAAAAGTTTGTACAGGTGTCCAGTGACCTGCTGCAACCACACAAAAAAGCAGATGACAGGGACGGGGTTAGAGGTGGTGTTTGGCCCTGGTCACAGACTTCAGCCACCACACTTGCTGTCATGTAGCCAGGAGTGCTAGAGGCAGGAAAGAGGCCGCCCAGGCAGAAGACCCCAAGGTCTTACTGGGTTGGATGGGGAAGCGTGCTTCAGTGTTCTTTCTGCCCTCTCTTGGCAGCTCCAGAGGCCGGTGTAAAGGGAGCCATAGTGAAACCCTTCAGGCTACCGCAGCATGGAGGGAAGGGGCAGGAGGGCCTGACCGGGGGATCCCAGTGCTGTGACACAGCTGGCCACATAGGGGAGTTAGCATGACCCTGGGAGAGCAGACCAGGCAGAGGTGGGCCGGACGTCCCAGGTGCCACACCATCACTGTTCCTGTCCCCGAAAGCCCCCACCCCACGGGGCTGGCTGTCCACCCAGGATGAACCTAGGCTGTGCTGCACTTGCCTCTGTCCACATAGTTCATCCTCATCAACCTCATGTCTTGGCTAGGACGCCCCCTTTCTGATTGGAAGGAGATTATTTCTAAATCTTTTTTAGTTATCTAGATAACATATATTCTAGTTCATATAGTGGCACATTGTGAAATATCTCAGTCATACAAATACAAATGCAGTGGAAAAGAAAGTTTCTTCCTACATCCAGTGGCCACATCTAAGGTGGCCACTGCTCCCTGAGCTTTGGATGCCCTTCAAGAAATACAGTTGTCCCCCCTGGTATCAGGGAGGGTTCATTCCAGGACCCCCCAGATATCAAAATCCATAGATGCTGAAATTCCCTGTGTAAAATGGTATAGTATTTGAACAGAACTACACACATTCTGTGATATTCTTTCAGTCATCTCCAGGCTCCATATCATACCTCATGTCATATAAATGACATGTAAATCATTTTTATATTATATTGTTTAGGGAATAATTACAAGATAAAATGTCTGTACATGTTCAGGACAAGATGCAGGCTTTTTTTCCAAATATTTTTGATCCATAGATTCAACCAAACCTGGATGTAAAACATCTGGGAAAAATTCCAGCAAGTTCCAAAAAATAAAACTTGAATTTGAACAAAGCGGTATGTAGGCATCGCAGCGTATTAAGTATTGCATTCGGGAAATGTGTATTGAAAAGGGCTGGTGGTTGTGGTCAGTGGAGCACTTTCCTAGCATTCACAAGACCCTAGGTTCAATCCCCAGCATCAAGGAAGGAAAGAAGGAAGGAGGAGGGAAGGAAAGAAGGGAGGGGAAAGAAAGAAAATACACGAAAGTCTGTGTGTAGGTTGCAGGCACATACTATTTTATATAAGGAACGCGAACAACTTTGGACTTTGTACACGGGATCCTAGAACCAGTCCCGGGTGGATCCAGAGGCAAGCTTGTGCTCCATGCAGCTTCCCATCGCTCCCAGCATGATCCCCTTGTGGGCTGCAAGCTGCCGCTCTCACCTGACCTATCTCAGAGATCTGCTCAGTCTCACTGGCCCCCTGTGGAGGCTACGTGCACAGAGGTGGCTCTGCGCACTTGACCTGGCCCCACGAAGCCCCAGGCTGTCTCCAGGTTTTGGTGGCCACGTAGGACACTGAGAAGTTATGGTTTCATGTCCACACTCGATCTCTGCAAAGATGGCTCCTGGGCACATTTCTAGAAGTACAAAAACTCTGGACACACCTGTACACTTTTAATTTTAAGAGATTGCCAAATTGCTTTCCAAAGACGGTGCCTAAATTTAAACCATCACTTATAATCGAACTATCTGATTATTGATCTCCTAGGTTAAATAAATAAATACCAGGATTCTCATTGTAACTTTTACTTAGGAATGGAAGGGATTCAAAAAAGGAATTTTGACTAGAAAAATTCCTGGGAAAGCAACTCTGTTTTATCATTTTTAAGTAATAAGAACTGTTAATAATAAACAGTATAGTGCTGTTTTATTCACTTGAGTGTAGAGAGAATCCAGCCAAGAGGATGAGCTGCACAAAGAAAGAGGCACTGCTTCACTAATGAGGGAAATTTCATGCTGAAAATTAAATTGTGCCTTCTTGGGCAAAGACCTTGGCAACCACTCGTTGGCAGCTCTTTCACTGGAGTCAGCTTCTAGACTGGGCCCAAGTGGCCACCAGGCCTCCTGTTCAGGCTGAGAACAAAGACCCTTTCAGGGCTCCACCCTCGAGAGCTGACCACACCCCCACTCTTCGCTCCGGACTGTTGTGGGTCCCATGACCATGCAAGCTGCATGCTAGACATGTGGTCAGCAGCCGAGTGTGGCAGGGAGGGACACAGGGACTTGTGGAGGAGATCAGAGAGCTGAACTGTAGAGGCCACTTACAAAAACAACTCAGACTTAAAATCTTTTCAGTCTGGCTTGGTAGTACACACCTACCATGCCAGCTTTCTGGCAGGCTGAGGCAGGAGGATTCCAAATTTAAGCTCAGCTTAAGCAATTCAAGGACTTAGCAAGACTCTGTCTCAAAATTTAAAAAATAAAATAAAATAAAAAGGGCTGGAGATGTAGCTCAGTGCAAAAGCCCTTGGTTGAATCCCTAGTGTCCCAAAACAACAAAATTGGGAAGGGGAGACGACTGTATCATTTTCTCTTTCACATGTCTGCTGTAGCTAGATGACCTTTTACTTACTGGACCATGGCTGTATCACCCAGGGAAATGTCTCACTGCCAAATTTCACCTAAACATAGATTTTGGTGATGGCTGCACACATCTGTGAATAGACTAAAAACCAGTGAGTTGTATACTTTAAATGAGATGACATGGTGCTCATCTCAAGAACGCCATTACAGTTTTTAATGTTGAGAGTAAAAGGTAACATTTCTTTAGATAAGTAAAGTGGCAAAATGCATCCGAGGTGTCTTTTTGGTTTGAAGTGTGGGTCACGCCATGTGAGCTCCTGCTAGCGGTAGGCACCACGCCTGGCATGGCCCTTACATTCAGTGGCTCTCACCTGACCTGAAGTCACTGAGGAAGACAAAAATAGCTTACTGTCAAAACTGCCCTCAGCTGTTTTTAAAAGAAAACCATCTATAACTGTTCAGAAAGCACGGTGCGTATTTTTACATTTGAACTCTGCCGTAATATGTGTGCGGAGATTATGCTGTGTGCACTAATGTGCAATAATGAGCGCTATGGAAGAATGCTGTATATAGTTTCGGTTCTTGTTAATTGTGTGGCCTATTTTCTGACCAAGTGTGTGCAGATGAATTTTGGTATGTGGGATACAGTATAGTACTCACTCACTGTGGCTTGATCACTCAAATTTAAGGACTTGACTCAGCTTTTTCATGACTGGAGCTCTCACAGGTGCTTTAGTCTGTAATGGTGGTCAGCCGTTGGTATCCCTGGGCAGGTTGTTCTCTCTTGAAGTTTGTCCTTGGAAAAAGTTTAATCCTGGTCAGATCTTCCTCTCACCCCAGCAAAATGTCATTGGGGAGATAAATCTTCTTTAGCCCACATTATATATCCTGGGGGCAGCACAGCCCACTGGTTAGGAGCTTGGCTCTGGGTGAGTCCCAGGCTTTGTTTCACATGCTGGGAAGGTGGCAGGACCAACACCAAGGCTTTGATTGTCAGCTGTGGGGGACCCTGTGTCCAGTGCCCGGCACATAGTGTGTTTTCAATAACATCGTGGACTGCTGAGAAAGAGTACTATGTGAGCTGAATGTTCATGTTCCCCTAAAATTAACACGTCGAGAGCCTCACTCCTGAGGTGGGTCTTTGGAGGTGGAGCCTTTGGAAGTGATCAGGTCGTGGGGACAGAACCCTCAGGATTAGGCTCACTGCCTTTATAAAGAGGGAACTTGATCATTCTACCATGAAAGCTACAGGGAGGACTTGGCTCTCTGAGGAGCTGGGCCTCCCCAGACACCAGTCTGTCAACACCTCGACCTTGGACTTCACAGCCTCCAGAACTGTGCAGAATAAATCTTTGTTGTTTATAGGTTGCTCACTCTGTGGCGTTTGTTACAGCATCCTGAGCAGACTTGACAGTTACTGGGAATATGCCTGAAGTTCAACAACTTCTTTCCGCACTGTTACTTTCCTCCTTGAATACAGATGTGTGGTCAGTCTGTCCCACACACAGTTACTGAGGGACTGTGTGCCTGGACGCAGAGAATATAAAGATGTGCGTGCCAGCCTGTGTCCCTGTCTTTGTTTTGTGTTTCCTTAACAAACTCCCAGAAGCTGGGTACTTTGTAAATTTTGATTTGGCCTGTGATTCTGGTGACTGGAAGGACCAGATGCATGGTGCTGGGGCTCTGATGAGGCCTCCTGGGCTGTTGACAGTGTGACCAGGAAGCACAAAGGGAAATGGCTGCCACGCTGTGGGTGGCCTCATTCCAAAACAGAGCTAGTGCAGTCCCGTGAGGCCCACAGGGCCACAGCAGAATTTCTCCATTCCAGAGGGCAGAGCCCATAACCACACTGATGCCCATTTTGTTCCATCTCACCAAGCCTCAGGCAGGTGAGCCCTTTGGGGGGCCCATGGCAGCCCTTGTTGGGGGAATGCACACAACCCACTGTTGTCAGGAGCCTTCTGGGCGTGGGCTGGCAGCTGAGCTTTGAGGTAGGCAGCTTTTCCCAAGTGGGGACCAAGGCGGGGACAGGGCAGGAGGGACTAGACCGAGGATCCTTAGACGCAAACAGGACAGTGAAGGAGTTTGGAAAGGCAGAACCAGCATAGTGACTACCAGTTCCTATTGGGAAAAATACTATTTTGAAATATAAATGCAGAAAATAAAGCCAGTTCAAATCTTCCGAGCTTGCCAGCTTACCTTGTCAGCAAGGATTCTCTTGGGGCAAGGGAGCATGAGGTAGATCTATTCTTGCTGTTAGCACAGTAATGTTTATTCATAGTCACACGCTAAGCCTTGCTGACAAGTGGAAGGTGGAAGCATATCCCCTGCTTGCCACAGTGGGGGGTGGGCGCTGCTGACTTCCTCATAACTTCCCAGGCGTCTTCTGGGAAAATCGAAGAGGAGGTAGCACTTCAAATGTCCCCAGGCACTTGGGCTGCTTTGCTAATCTTTGCAAACTGTACCCCATTAAAAGCTGTCTACTGCAGGTGCACCCGGAGGCTGACTTCTCTGAGGTGGCATTGCAAGGCCCAGAGATGTCACCTGGTGCTTGATTGCTTTGTCCCCAGGGGCGGCAGAGTGGACAGCCCCTCAGAGCAGGCAGGGGTGTCATTCTTCTTCAGTGACACCAGGCACAGCCACATCCTCCTGTGTGAGGAGCCCACAAGCCCTCCTGAGGTGCCACTACCTTGCTTCCTGAGAAGTGTTTTACCCTAAATGTGACCTGCGTGTTTTCTGAACATGACATTTCCCCTGTTTTGAACAGGGATCTTTGCTTACATGAACTACAGAGTGCCCCGGACAAGGAAGGAGATTTTTGAGACCCTCATCAAGGGCCTACAGCGTCTTGAGTACAGAGGCTATGACTCGGCAGGTAGGTGCTGCAGGTGACCTCGTGGGGAGGGACATGGTGTGGACCTCATATTGTCTCTCCTCTTGCCTGTTTTCTTTATAATGGTGCTTTTTACAACTTGGGCATTTTTTTCTGTTAGTTGTTAACATTTCTTTTCAATATAAAACTAACACTTGTTCATTAAAGAAATTTGAAGATTATAGAAAAGTACAGAAAACTATAGAAAGGAAGAAGTATAAGCTTTAAAAATCTCTGTCAAAAATATTCTGCATTGTACTTTCTATTATAGTTCTTGTTCTCCACTAGTGTTGATCAAAAGATAATAAATAATACAGCTTTCAGGAAATCTATTTTGGAAGAAGCCACAACTGTCACAAGGCTTCACAGTCAGCTAAGAAATGTGTGCTTGGATCCTCAGGCTGGGCTGCCACACCCGCTACTAAGGACTGTAGCAGTGTTGTCGCACCCGTGACACGCAGAGCGCTCTGCCCACAAGCCAGTCAGGTTGCCCCAGCACTGCCCCAGCAGGCGAGCATCGGATAACCACACGTACAGGGGCTGTGCATGCGCGACTTACGGGTGACCTGAATGCTGCTCTCGGACTAAGGAAGCGTGAGCCCAGGTTGGACAAGTGATCGGCACGCACACAGCAACAAAGATCACGTGACTAAAGTACAAGCACACCAAATGCAGATGTTTACCTTCCAGTAAAAAGTTGTGTCATTGAAATCTCCATTACTGTGATTTTCTAAGACAAAGGATGTTAAACTAAATCTAAAGGATCTAAACTAAATCCTCCACATTCAGGTTTAATTGCAGGCTTGGCGCTTTGTGATAAATACGTGGCTTTGGGTCGCACTTTGGGCCCTCGTCTCTAACAGGTTCCCCATCACCGAGTTGTAGTTTCCATCCAGGGGATTCTTCGTGCTGTACTCTGCATTTTGATGTCTTGTCCACTGTCTCCACTCTATTAAATGTGCCTTCAGCCTTTTATCTGACTTGCTTTCTGTTAAGAACTGTTAGGGATATGAAATTACCGACCTCTCCTTTTCTCTTCAGGCTGCTTGATTAACAATGGGAAACAGACCAAATACCCACCTGTTGGTAGGTGGTAGGGGAGAATCTGATACAGCCATCCCAAGGAGGAGTGTGTGGCCAGTTACAAAGATGTTATTTAGAAAGAGATAAGTGAAAATATGCATGAAAGTATAGGGGCTGAGGATCTAGCTCAGTGGGAGAGGACATGCGTAGCATGTGAGAGGGCCGGGTTTCATCCCAGGATGGTGATATGTCAGTCCTACCCTCCCTGCCCAGATGATACCAACACTGCAGGCACTGACTGCTGGCCTTGCAGTCTTCCCTCAGTGTCTGTGGGGCACTGGATACTGAAGTGAGCAGATGCTCAGGCCCCATCTATGAAATGACGCAGTACTTGCATAAAACTCACCCACACCTCTTGTGTGCGTTAAATAATCACTCGATTTCTTAAAATCTCTGGAGTCTTTACGAGAGCTAATATGGTGGAAATGCTGTATAAGTAAGTGCTGTGGTGTATTATTTAAGGAATAATGACAGGAAGAAAGTCTGAATATGTAGGGTACAGGGGCAGCTTTATTTATGTCTTGAAATATTTCCGATCAGTGGTTGGTTGGTCCTGAGGATCCAGGAGTGGGGGGGCGGGGGGCTGTGCCTTGTGCTGACGTGAGACAGAATGTGCATTCCACGCAAAGAGTAATGTCTATGGTTCCAATTTTGTGGTGTCCTACAGTAGCAAGTTAGTTTCTATGATGGGAATGTGAACAGTGGTTCCTCTCTGGGGTAGGGAATTGAGTGGAAAGACTGAAGGGGTCTTTCTGGGTGGTGGAGTTGTTCTGTGTCTTGTTAGGAGTGTAAGTCATGCTGGAGAGCACATTCATCAAGTTCATTGATGTGTGCTTTCCGCTGTGTGTGAATCATACTTCAATAAAAAACTTAAAATGTCAAAAAAATGAATGTTTAAACAACAGGTGTGGCTATCGACGGGAATAATCACGAAGTCAAAGAAAGACACATCCAGCTAGTCAAGAAAAAAGGCAAAGTGAAGGCTTTGGATGAAGAACTTTACAGTAAGTAGAAAATACTTCTCACTGGCACAATCAGAACAGAATGGGCCACTTGAAAGCATTTTCTTCCAACAGCGTTCACCACTAAAAATAGGAGCTTTATCGGAGCTTGGGTGAATAGCAGGAGGGTTAAACCCATGTTGTAAAACTATTTCACCAAGTGAGGGGTGGTTTATTTTAGGTATTGGCACATGGAGAACTTCTTAAAAACTTTAGTTGTTATGTATTTGTTTTAATTTTTCTGGTAAATAATACTGCTTTTCTTTCATTCTTTTTTCTGCCCTCTTCTTTTGATGCTGATGATCAAACTTAGGTCCTTGTGTGTGCTTAGCAAGCTCTCTTCCCACTGAGCTGCATGTCCAGCCACATTTTCTTTTTACAGGCACTTTATTTTGATTAAGCCATGAGCCGAGTTGCTGACAGAACTCAGTAAACTTTAGCACAGGTGTGGCGCAGCTCCCCTGGGGGGACACGTGTGGTTGGTGAAGAAGTGCTGTTGGCGGAGATGATGTGCCTTGATGTCATGAAACAATTTTATATTAAGAGTTTTGCATTCATGTTTATTTTAAAGGGCAACAAACGGATTTTTCTCTCATTTAGAACAAGACAGTATGGACTTAAAGGTGGAGTTTGAGACACACTTTGGCATTGCCCACACGCGCTGGGCCACCCATGGTGTCCCCAATGCTGTCAACAGCCACCCGCAGCGCTCAGACAAGGGCAATGGTATGTAGTTGGCCTGCATCTGTCCCTGCAGGTGCTTCCTCATCTGGACTATGTGTCAGGGATGCCCTGAGCCAGAGTGGGCTCCTGCCTGCTTCTTCTACCCATCCTGTCCTCCTGAGATAATCCAGGCGTCCCCTCTCCCAAAGCTCTGGCACTGGCCCTGGGCCTTGGTCAGGTGCAAACTCAGCATGGCTCTGGGGTGCCAGAGTTGACCTCCCCATGCCCACAGGAACATGAGGAGACCTTCCCAGGAGGGCTGCCAGGCCTGTGGAACCCAGCACATGAGGGGAATATGGCTGAGTATTGGTCCATTGCCCAGTGCTGTACTGAATACCCAACGCTGGGCACTGCATAGAAAGGAGATGCTTATTTAGCATACAGTTTATGGCCAGGTGAGCCCATCTGTGTACGCGCTGAGCAGGCCCTTGGCTTTGGCACAGCATGGTCAAAAGGTGGAAATTTGCTGCACCCACAAGGGGCCAGGCATATAAGGTGGCCCTGCCTTATAACCCATTCTCACCAGAACTAACGGGCACCTGAGAACTGCATCCATTTCTTCTGCAAGCTCCAAAGAACTCTGCCTTGCAAGGCTGCCCCCCTACAGCACCACACCATAGTCTGGTACTCCAACCCCAAGAGGATTCTTGGAAGCTGTGTCCAAGCACACAGGTGGTGAAACAGGCTGATGAACCTGGGCACTGCTCCTCCCTGAGAGACAGAAGTGCTCCAGAGGGCTGGGATCTGAAGGAAAGGCATGCACCGTCCTCATCCCCTAAGCTCACCGCTTCCCCACAGAGAGTGGCTCTGAGCAGTGGCAGGTGGCATTGCTGGTTGCATCAGTGTCCAGGGTCCTGTTCTGATGCTGGGCCCCAGCAGCAGTGAGCTTAAGGTTAGGAGAAGCAAAGGCTACTACACCTGCCAGCCCCAAAACCCTTCCCAGCAGGAGCACCCTCAACTCAGCTGGCTTTGTGTGTTGAAAAATTGAGAATTATTATACATACAAGTCCAGTACTGATTACAGTGGACCTAGGTTATGGAATAGGGGTGGGGCACTGCTCGTGGCAGTCTTTGGCAGGTTTGGGGCTCCTTGGCTCTCCCACCTTACCCTCGTGTGAGTCCCAGCTCACAGGTCCACTTGCCTGAGCCCCCCTCGTGTTTCTCCATGCTGTGGCCCTCTTAAACAACACTTTGGCCCTTCTCCTGGGGAAAAGATGAACGGATCTGAAGCTCCTAGAGGCAGCTTTTTGGGTCCTCTGGTCAGGGTAGCAAGGCCTCCTGCAGCTTAGACACAGCAAGGTGTGAGATGAAGAGAGGGTTTCATCCCTGACTCCTCCAAGGCAGGCAAGAGAATGAGATGAGCGCTGGGCCTCCTCGTCGGTCCCCATTCGGGATCAAGCCCGGCCAGGTCAGAAGTTACGACGAACCCGTCAGAGACCTGCACCACCACCCTCCAGGGCAGACAGTGACTCTTATGTGGCCACAAAGCAGAAAGGCTCTAGGGAGTCCCTGTAGGAGCAAACGTGGGCTGCCACTCTGACTCAGGATGAGTAATTCAAAAGAAGAGAGCGAAGGCAGGAGCAGAGATTCGTAACACTTCTTTAGAACTCATCAGCGGTAGCAAAGAGCACAGATGACACAAAGACGTCTTGTTGGGGCTGAGGGTCCATTCAGTCCCACAGTGGAAAAAGAAGGTTTTCACAAAGAAAGTACAAATAGGGAATAAGTAAGTCTAAGATGAAAGAAAATGTGACAGTTAAGAAAATAATGTAAAGAAGTAATGCCACAATAGATATAATAAAAACACAAAAACCTAGAGAATGGGGTGGATACTGCCAATTGAGAGATCCAAACTGTGAGTAACTGGCACCCCCAAAACCAAATGAAATAGCAAAAAAAAAAAAAGGAAAATTATAGCAGAGCTGAAACTACACTTCTAGCTTTTTTAACTTAAAGTTATTTTTCCACTTACACATAAAAAAATTAAAATTGTACATATTTACCACATACCATGTGGTAGTTCCACACATGTACACACTGAGTAATGTACGAACAGAGGCTCATCTTAGTGAAGCCCTCTCATTTTTTGAGTGACCACACCAAACAAACAATAGGTTTTCTTTGAAAAAAGAGGAAGTTATAGTGACCAACATAAAGAAAAGACCAACATAAAAAGTTTTAAAATGTGTAATAGAAAAATATCTGTCTGTAGCAGAAGAAAACTTTGAATTGGAGATACAGCACAAAGGATCCCTGAACACTGGACAGTGTTTGTGAAGGGCACTGATACCGAGATGCATCCCAGATACCAAGAGAATAACAAATCCACCACAGATGACAGGGAAAGGAGCTGCTTCCTCCAGAACTCTCCGGCTGACCTAGACCTTTCCCTCTAGTTACTCAACTGCTACTCGCTGAGCCAGTGCAGTGGTGACGGGGGCAGAGCACCCCTCACCTCCCCGGGTCTCTGAAGGCCCCACCTGTGCAGAGAGCAGCCCACAGCAAGGGGTGCACAACGGATGCCAGGGCAGGTGGGAGATGCTGCCGCAGCCTCACCCAGCTAGAGAGCTGCATAGGACCATGGGGGAGCTTAGGGACGCCACAACTTTGGGGATTTCCCCCTAAGAATTTTAAAGTGAAAACTCGAAAAATGTTAAAGTCAAATATTTTTATAATACAATGTGAATCAAATAAAGCACATCTGTAAACTGTTAGTTTGCAACCCCTTTGAGCCAAAATCCTGTTGGAAATGACTAGAGTCACTTCCAAATCATGAGGGGTTAATCATCCTTCACTAGACATGATTTGATAATACTGTAGACCACAGCTAAGAGCCTTCCGCAGGGCCCGGCCAGCAGATGCTTGTCACCTAAAGACAGATGTGTGTTTCCTCATTGCAGACATCAGTCCTGCCTAATAGAAGACTTTGTAGGATTTGAGTTCACAGAGTGCTTGCAAGCCAACAAATTGTTTTCTTTTGCATCTGACTTGAACTTCATTTCTTGACAGCATTTTTGTCTTCACTAAACTTTTCTTTCAGAATTTGTTGTCATCCATAATGGGATCATCACAAATTACAAAGATCTGAGAAAATTTCTGGTAAGATATTTCCCTGGGGGAATGTCTAAATCAAGTGGTATTGATCTTCCTCCAGAAACTTTCCAAACCAAACCAAATGCAGGAACTAAGTAAGACTCACCTCTCAATCACGACACATAATGAGCATAAACCTCAGCCACTCTCAGCCTCCAAGCTCAGGTCTTGTTTAGGGAGATCCCAGGGTATTAGCATTTATCGCAAGAGCAACCGCAGAGTCATAGACTCAGATAACATGAATTTGGTTTTGGTAAAGTGGCTGCACTTGTCCACCAGCTGGAGTGTGGGGTGGAAGTCAGACAGTGAGTGTCTGAAAAGGTTGTGTAGTGTTGTTTGGGATATGGTAGATTTGACTCAACATATTTTATCACTTTGATTGCTGTTATTTTGCAATATCCAGATTAATGGCAGGGACAAGCTTCCGAAGAATGATCTCAGGAAATCCTGAGATGACTCAGAAGCATTTGGCTGTGTGATGCTGGCAAACACTTTCTGTCCCCACTTTTGCTTGTTCTCGCCCTGAGTCAAATCATGAGGGACTAAAAGGGTTGGCCAAACCAGCATTGTGCAATGAACATCATCTGTCCCCTATGTCCAACCTCATATTCCAGGAAAGCAAAGGCTATGAGTTTGAGTCAGAAACAGATACAGAGGCCATCGCCAAGCTGATTAAGTACATATTTGACAACAAGGAAACCGAGGACATTACATTTTCAACATTGGTCGAGAGAGTCATTCAGCAATTGGTGAGTTACAGGTCCTGTCTTTCTAAATCATTCTTTTATTCCTTTACTTTTCCTAAGCATTTATCAGGCAAATTTGTACAACGTACTAAGCATGAAAGTACTGAGGATGAAAGACAGCCCATCCAAAATGCCTGCACAGGGAGGCTACATCCTGTGGAGCAGAGAGCTCTGTGGTGTGGGCGGTAACATCCAATAGAAAGTGGCTTGGAGGGAGACGATGAGGGGAAGTTGAGTTGTCTGATTATAGAAAAGTACAGATACATTTCAGGGACAGGAGAGGGCTGCACCCCCAAAGAGCATTGTGTTTTCATGACATTGTGGGTGGCAGATAGCAGAGTATATCTCTGCATTGAAGGGAACGACTTGGGGGAGAGAGCAAGAGAAACTGTGGATGTCCTGCAGGACTAGACCCAGGGAGCAAAGTCCCCACACACTGAGGAAACTGTCCAAGAGGAGGCCCCTCCCAGCAGGAGGAAGCAGTTTTAGCTGCATGCATCCCCCCAGGCGGTCCCAGAGGCGGGCATCACTGCCAGAGGTCCCCGTGGGTCTGGGCAAACACTTGAGGTTTATGACGCTCACCATGAAATCCCCAAGTTCTGGTCTCTGGCACTGCAGTGTGGTACTGTTTTGCTTTCTCTCCTGCCCTCACTGTGCACAAGCTCCTCCTTCATTCAGTTGCCCGAGTGACCCCAAGACTGCCTGCTAGGAAGAAGGGCCAGGAGACCACCTGGGCAGCAGGCTGCAGCAGCTGCTCTGTGCAGGACGAGTGGTTCTTCACACACCACACCCTCCCCCACTGTGTTTCCAGGAAGGTGCATTTGCGTTGGTTTTCAAGAGCATCCACTACCCAGGAGAAGCAGTAGCCACGAGGTGAGGCGAATTCATTGACATCTTCTTGATAAATAAATGAATAAGGTGAAATCATCTGACATGAGGTGGGATGAGTGCAGGCCCTCCGGCTCACTGAATCTAGGGCACAACTGTGGCTCAGCCTGAGACTGCGCCCCACTGTCTCTGTCACCAGTGGCACTGCAGTGCCTGGTTTTTTTTTAAAAAGGGAAATCAGAAAGTTGGATTTTTGTGTGAGATCTCCAGATTTTTTGAATTTGACAATAAATTCAAATTAAAAATGAAACTGCACAGAGGTGCCAATCCCAGGTTTTGTGGAGCGTGAAGCTTATCCAATTTGGGAGACACCCCTTTATGTAAAAGCAGGCAAAATTATGAACATAGGACTGAGAACCAAAGTGCACATAGATTTGGATTCAGTACTGGAAAGTCTCTGAAGGTCTCACCACCTTCATGTCAGGGATATCCTAAGAATCAGCCCAGAGAGCCAGGATCAGCCCATGTATCCCACCATCATAGCCCTCTCCATGGTGCCCAGCACCAATCAAATTCACAGCAGCAGACCAAGGGCCATCCTGAAATGTTCTATTCTGACTGTCTATTTATCCGTGCATCCATCCACCCATCCAATACTTGTTGAGCACTTACTGTGTGCTGGTTCCTGTGGACCTGGTGGCATCTGACCTGGTCTCCGCTCTTAAGGATAAGACAGGGAAGGCAGAAGGTTATAATCTGCACTGGGGGCTGGGAGGGTCCATGCACTGGAGCCTGAGGGGGAGCAGATGTCATCCTGGGAGGCAGACAGCAGGAGCATCTTCCCAGGCAGAGCTTGTTTTTACCAGATGGGGAAGGCCAGGGACCAGAGTAGGTATGGCACTCAAGCACGTCAGTGTGGCTGGGATGGTGGCAGGTTGGAGGGTGCTCAGTGGGACTTTGGGCTCAGAGTACACTTACTGACATTTGCTGTGGGCAGGTGTGGAGGACAGCAGTAAACAAGCTGGGGTGTACGCTGCCCCTATAGTTTGCAGGCTGGTAGGATATGGCCACATGGGGTGTGGCCCAGCTCTAAAGGGTCATGGTGGGCTGCAGGCTTCATTCTGAAGCCCAGGGGAGCTGTGGAGAATGTCCCTGTGGCCCTGGGAGACCAGGACAGGGGGACTGGGCCTGTCCTTTGAATACTCATACAGTATCTGTGCAGGAACTGATATGAATTTATCATGATTGATTTTTTCTAGGACTGGAAATAATTTTACATTTAGATTTAATTCCACTTTTATCACAGACTTATAAAATACCCATTAGCTACTATTAAATTCAGAGGGCCCTTTAAAATATGATAATATTTGCTATTACTATTTAAAATGCCTGCAGAAGAAGGCAGCGTGGAGAAGCAATAAAGCTCTATTTTTCTAAATTGCCTATAACTGTTGGCTCTGTAACCTCCAGAACAATCTCTTGAATGTCTTGGGAGAATTATTTGCCTCAAAGTCTCAAAAACCACAGAGTTCAATCTACAACAATAGGATTTGGGGGCACCATTTGCCAAGAAAATTAGGTAACTGTACACTTCCTCTCTGGCATTGTCAAGAAGGCAGTTAGAGCTAGTTCCCCCGGACCCGGAGCTATGTCTCTGATCTGCTTTAGACACAATGAAAGACTGCCTGAAATATTCAAGGTGCTCCCAACACCTTTATCAATGCTACAAACTTTCTGCCACACTTTGAGAAGTCAAAAAAAGGATGCACACAGATTGATGCTGCTGGAAACCCAGGCCTCTTCGACCTGAACAAATACTAAGGCTCTACATTGAGTCAGGTTAGCAGATGAAATCCATATATGCAGACTGAATTCAGGTTAATGAGCAAGTTCATCGATAGTTTACTGATTTATAAGAAATTGCCCGAGGTAAAATATTAACCCATTATTCTAAATTAATGTGTTTGACATAGCTCTCATGCCAGCCTGTGGGTCCCTGTTCCGAGCCTTGGCACATGTCCCTGCAGTCGGGGTGTCCACCCAGTGGGACCTAAACACCGTTTTCTGCTCCAGGGATAGCGCTGGACTCAGGGATTGCACCTTGGGTGCTAGGAAGACATCAAGCCCAGGGTGTCCATGGCATAGCTAATGACACTTTCTCTCTCTGCAGGAGAGGCAGTCCACTGCTCATTGGGGTGCGGAGCAAATACAAACTCTCCACGGAGCAGATCCCCATCTTATACAGAACATGTGAGTGTCCCCAGGAAGACCTGGATAGTGAAGACCCGTGTCTCAGGACACAACAGCTACCTTGGGTCTGAAGCGGGCAGGCCTCCTCTGACTGGCATTTAGTTAGCATGGGCCCCAGATCGAAAAGATATTTATGCAGTCTCAGCTCCGTCTCTTTAAAAGCTTTTCATTGTGGATATTTTCAAACATACACAGAAATAGAACAGGACGCAGCTTGGCATAATGGCAACAGTATCCTGATCCGAGTGTTTCTGTGGTTTGTTTTTGCTTGTACTACTCTTCTACTGCAGCCATTTAAATGCTCTTGCAGTGGTACAGTGCTATTTGGGGAGCTTTTACATGATTTGGCTGACGCAGCCAAAGCTAAAAATTGCAAATTTCTCTCACACATATTCAAAGGAGAATTGGGTTCCTTGCCACGTTATGCAAATGAAGTAGTCTCCTGGGGTTTGCAATCAATTCGTTTATTTACTAGGCAATATTGAGAATGTGAAGAATATCTGTAAAACAAGGATGAAGAGACTGGACAGCTCTACCTGCCTTCATGCGGTGGGTGACAAAGCTGTGGAATTCTTCTTTGCTTCTGATGCAAGGTAACAAAAACCTCTTCACCTTTTTTTTTTTTTTTTTTGCAGCACTGGGGATTGAACTCACAACCTCTCGCTTGCCAGGCAGGCACTTAGGCCGCTAAGCTAGATCCCCAGCCCTTGTCTTTTTAAGACAGGGTCTTGCTATGCCTTTCAGGCTGGCCTTGAGCTCACTTTGTAGCCCAGGCTGGTCTTGAACTTGCAACAATCCTCCTGTCTCAGCCTCCTGAGTGCTGGGATTACAAGGCGTGAGCCATCATGCCTGGCTCTCTTCATCTTTCTTTCCTAGGATTATGTAACCAACAAATGACTAACACAACCCACCCCCAATGGACAGCCTTGTGCATGATAGGCAAGTGCTCTACCACTGAGCTGCATCCCTGGCCCAGCCACCTCTTACTTATTTCCCCATTTGAGCTGTTTTCTTGCATCTCAGCAAGGGCCGAAGCCAAGCCACATTTCAGTCCTCAGTGGCCCTCCTTAGAATCCTCATGTGGCCTGCCACTGCATTTCTGTCGTGGGCTGCTCCAGTGGCAACAGCCCAGGTCCACCAATCCACTGTTTGGGGCCTGCATGAAGTAACTGAATGAGTTGTCAACATTTTGGCTTTTGGAGATATAAGCTAAAGTGTTTAAAGAAGAAATTAATTATGTTTCTATACAGTCTTTAATGGGTTAGGGTGAGGTTAAGGTTAGAGTAACCCTGACAGCCTTCATAATAACTCTGAGGGGGAAGGGAGTGTGATGGGAGGGGGAAGATTCACTGTAAATTGATCTTTTCAGTGTGATGTTGCTATCATTTGTCACCGATGCTGACCCCACTCTTGGGAAATAGTAAATGCTGTGTTTCTGTCCCTTCAGCGCCATCATAGAACACACCAACAGGGTCATCTTCCTGGAGGATGATGACATCGCTGCAGTGGCTGATGGGAAACTCTCCATTCACCGAGTCAAACGCTCAGCTAGTGATGACCCATCTCGAGCCATCCAGACCTTGCAAATGGAATTGCAGCAAATCATGAAAGGCAGGTGTCCTGTGAGAGTCTGGGCAAGTCTTGGGGAGCAGATGCTCTGTGGGGGAGCACCTGACACTGTCCCCTCCCACCCATCATGACCACCAGGCAGGGCTGCAGGTGGCTTGTGACTTGCATAACTGAGGAGCTGTGGAGAGCCTTATCTGTACTTCCAAGGGGAGTCTTCTTGATGTGACCCTAGTCCCTCATTTGACACCCTGGGATGCTTCCCTAACCCCAGTCATCATTTCTGCTTTGAGGGGAAGGTCTGCAGTAATGGGGGTTCAGGACTGAAGACCATTTCCCTATGAGCAGAGCCCATCCCCTACACCTACCCTTGTCCCCTGCAACCCCCACCTCCATGGGTAGCCTGAATCAGAAAAGTTTTAGGAACATGAATCAGACCCTGTGATCATCCCGCTGCTTACAGTCATCCAATGGCTCCCCCACTGTCCTCAGAACAGAACCCAAAGCCCTGCCCTACCCACTCAGCCCTCTCCTCACCATGCCTTGCCTGCCAGGCCTCCCTGTTCACTAGCCCAGCTGGGGGTCCTTGCAGTTCCTGCTCCAGTCATGTAGCAGCATGACCTTCAGGTTATCTGAGCTCCCCTGAAACACAGCCCTCAGGGCACTGCCTCTGATTCTCTAAGCACCAAGGCCCCTCCTGATCCCTGCTGACAAAGACCTCTTTCCTCACTTTCTTGCATCATGTACCGCTCTATCCCGGTGGTAGATGGGAAAAAAGGTGCCCACCAGGCCTCTGGAAACCTCCAGATCACTCATGCAATACCTCAGATGGGGTTGAACCCTGCAGCCAGACTGTCTCCTTAATGACCATCTAGTCCCATTCAAATCACAACCTGGAAATGCATGGGGGAAGAGGTTTGTCTCTATGGTAGAAGCTAGAAGGGTACTTAATAAGTAGACATGACCAGGGCTGGGAGTGTATCTCAGCAGTAGAGCACAGGCCCACATATCCAAGGCTTTGAGTTCAATCCTGAGCAGATGTGGGGGGCGCTTCTGGTGTTGTAAAGGGGCATGGACCAAGAGAACCAGGCTATGTTTGTTCCTTGCAGTCTCATGTAAGTCCCTCCCTTCCTTGAGCTGCAGGGCCTCAGGTATACGTTGAAGATGGTCCTTGTACCCAAACTGCTTCCTTCTGACTTGTCCCAAGGAGCATTACCCGGGGAGGCCTTTGAAATCTGTGGTAACTTTACAGATTTACCTATCACTATTGCTCAATTGCTTATTGCTTTTTCTTCCTGGTTAAAAGTTAAGCAGTGGAAATGAAACTAAATGAAAACTAACACACCTCATTGATGTTTGCTTGACCAGGTAACTTCAGTGCATTTATGCAGAAAGAGATCTTCGAACAGCCAGAATCCGTCTTCAATACTATGAGAGGGCGGGTGAACTTTGAGACCAACACAGGTAATCCTGAAACTCACCCAAAGCCCCTGCTGGGCCCTGTTCAGTGAGCTCAGCTGCTGTATAGGGTCAGCCTTGACACCCACCTGTGTGTCCTGCAGTGCTCCTGGGCGGCTTAAAGGACCATTTGAAGGAGATTCGACGGTGCCGCAGGCTCATCGTGATTGGCTGTGGAACCAGCTACCATGCGGCTGTGGCTGTAAGTGCAGCGCTCCAGGCTCTATGGTGCTGAGTGACTAACGGACCAGGAGGGGATGCTCATCTTGAGTGGTGCTGTGCACTGGGCTCTGAATGCAGCACAATGTCCCCACCATGGCCGTGAGCCAGCCCAAGAAGTGGCATGAGCCCCCTTCCTCTGCAAGCCTCCTGCCCAGCCAGCAAGGCACTGCTGCGTCCAGCTGGGCCCCCCCATAATGACCCTCTGTCTCTCTTCGGGTCCCTGCTCTCACTGAAGTGAGGCATAAAGTGGGGCTCTTAGTGGAAAAGGGGGGAGTCATGACTGATACGGTACAAAGCGAAAGGTTATTGAAAATGTGGAAAATGCAGAGGAAGCAGAAGAAAAGCCATCTTAACAGCAGAGCAGGCTGCAAGATAGGGGGTGTCCCACTCAGGATGCCTGGTGGGTTTGGGGTGCGCTTCATGTTTATAGGGGTAAGCGGGTTCCTAAGAATAACTGTGTCACTGATTGGTGCAATCAGGGTCTTGGCCTTTGATTCTGGGAAGGGGACAAGGTCAGCTGGGGATTTCTTAAGCAGTGAATGAATGTGAGTAACACTTTCGCAAGGAGTCCATCTCTCAAGCATACGGTAGGATACGTTCCTCAAGCACACAGTACGCGGATAAGCATGCGATGACTTTACAGTGTCAGCCATCCAGGTCTTGCCCTGTGTTTTCTGCCTGTGCCCCTCTAATCTGTCCTGCAGCACCATGTTACAAACTGTCCCAGGAAGCTCCACTGCCCTGTGTCCCTGTGGTGCCCAAGACTAACTTTCATCTCCACTCTTTGTCTTCAGACGCGACAAGTGCTGGAGGAACTGACTGAACTCCCTGTGATGGTTGAACTTGCTAGTGATTTTCTGGACAGGAACACGCCTGTATTCAGGGATGACGTTTGCTTTTTCATCAGCCAATCTGGTAAGGGGTACAGGTAGCATGGCCAGATTTGCACCAGTTCCCTTCCTGCTCCTTCTCTCTGTACCCTACCATGTGCCGCCCTCCCTGCTGTGTCCAGTTCCTCCTCACTGCTCCTCCGTGTGGGCGCACACCCTCGCCCTGGTGCAGCAGGGCATTCGACCCTTAAAGACATCAGTCACTGCAGCATTGTGTGGAGAGGGGTGTGACAGAGCTGGAGTCTGGCTGAGAATCCAGGTCCATTTTTCTTTTGTCCCCTGCGCTATGGTTTCTCCCTGCTCCTGACATTCCAAGTCAGGCACTTTAAGGACCATAAACACTTGCTGGGTTTAATTTAGTGGACAAAAAAAAAATCTCATTCAAAATTCTGCTGGATTGAGATTCACACAAGGGCTCAGCAAGGCCCCAAGCCATGCTGCTCACCTCATGCAGCATGCACACTGCCCAGCAGAGGACACGCCGAGCCCCTGCCGTGGCTGGGGCTTCCCTGCCGGGTGCCATGCAGACACTGCATAGTGACAGAACTCTGCTCTTGCTTGGCTGAGCGTTGAGTCCAGGAGGTGGTCTGTAGACACATGCTTTGGAGTTTTAGAGGGTTTTAATTATGAAGAATCACAGATTTTTAGAAAGGTGGAGAAATTCACCTAATTCATCATCTAGTCCCAGCAGTTACCAATTCAGCTCATCTGTATCAGCTGTTACCCACATTAACCTCACCCCTGAAGACCATCCCAGGCTCCATGCCCTATCCTCTGTGCATACTTCAGAATATATGATAGGAGATTAAAATGTAACCAGGTTATTCTCACATCTGAGAATTTGGTGATTGTGCTTTTAATACTGCTTCTTTTTTCCATTTTTAATACTATTTCCATTTGGACAACAGATAAATAAAACTATTGCAGACACAGCCGTCTGGCAGACCACCTGTTATCTAAGGGCTGCTATGGTGGCCTTTGGTGAACCGTCCCATCAGAGCCAAAATGTACTTCACAAACTGGCAGGAGCCATTAGTAAAAGAGCAGAGCTGGAATGCGGTGTGGTACTCAAGCATGTAACCCCAGCCCTGTGGGAGGCTGAGGCAGAAGGGCCACAAGTTCCAGTAGCCTAGGCAATTTAGCAACTGAGCAAGACTCTGTCTCCAAAAAAAGGGAGGGAGAATAGGCCTTAGAGTCAATGTCCAGTACAAGGGGGAAAAAAAAGATTTTATATAAAAATAATAAAGTGTCAGTCCCAGATTTTCTATATACAGGGGAAAAATTTATCAAGTGACTTCAAGGCCAGCCTGAACTGCATAGCTAGACCCTGTCTCCAGAAACAGAAATAAGCAGGGGCGGGTCTGACAAAAGTAGGGCCCTTCCCTGGCTTCCCGGCCCGCCCATCCTTGGTGCTGAGTAAAGCCAGTGGCCTGGGGAAGCAAAGGCGCTCGGGGAGCACCAACCTGCACCGCAGGAAAGCTAGGAAAAGCATGGCCGCGAGCAGTGGTGGTGTAAATGGAGCAGCTTCTCTCAGAGACCCCTGTGGACTCCAGTTGTCTGGCTCCTATTTATTTGGGTCGAATTCTTAGACTTACCTACGCGGGGTTTGCACGTGTTTGTGCCGAACCTGTTTAAGTAGCTTTAGTGGAAGCACCATTGGAGTCCACCTTGGGAGACTGCTAGAACTGTTTCCTTTCAAAAGAGATCTGTTTGAGAAACACCGTGTTGGAGAGCGCTAGGTTGCAAACTGCTGAATCTGTGGGACCTCAGCGAGTGTGGCCTCTAGGGGCCGGGGGTGGGGTGGGGGGGGGGGGGGTGGGGTGGGGTGGAGGCGGGGGCCAGACCCCACTTGCCGCTTGCGGCTGGCCGCACGGCCTGGACGGAAGCATCAGTGCCAGCCTGCGGCCTCCAGCAGAGGGGCCAAGGCGGCAGCCCTGGGCAGCGGCAGGGCAGTTCAGGGACGTGCCTGTTGCTCCCCACCCGCGGGCTGCGAGGGCGGGCGGGGTGAGGGTGTGGGGGGCAGCGAGCACTGACCCCCGCCCCGTGTCCAGGCGAGACGGCGGACACGCTCCTGGCGCTGCGCTACTGCAAGGACCGCCGCGCGCTCACCGTGGGCGTCACCAACACCGTGGGCAGCTCCATCTCGCGCGAGACCGACTGTGGCGTCCACATCAACGCGGGCCCGGAGATCGGCGTGGCCAGCACCAAGGTAGCCGCTGCGGTTCGGGCTCCGGTTCCGGGATGCACGGCCCCGCGCCCCGCGCCCCAGCCAGTCCCTCCGGCCCAGCCGCCCACGGTCTCCGCGCCCTCCGCGCCCGCAGGCCTACACCAGCCAGTTCATCTCCCTGGTGATGTTCGGCTTGATGATGTCTGAAGACCGAATTTCACTGCAAGACCGGCGGCGAGAGATCATCCGTGGCCTGAAGTGCTTGCCTGGTGTGTCCCTCGCCTTGCTGTGCTTGCAGATGCACGTGCAGCCTGACTTCTGAGGAGCTGTCCAGGTTCCCCCTCCGCGTCCCCCGTCCCAGTCCCAGCCCCTGTCCTTCTCCTTCTCCTCCAGGGCTGGGCCCCTCGGTGCCTCGCAGGCCCAGACCAGACCCCGGGTCTCACCCGTCCCCATCCGGGCTCTCAGCACCCCAGCAAGCGGACCTGGGCCCTCAGGAATAGGCAGTTAGCCTGACTCTTCAGGGGGGTCAGACAACAGCATTTGTTGCCAATGACAAACTTGACGCTTTGGGTTAAAACTTAGAATTTTAAACTTAGAAAATGTTATCTATCACCACAAGCTTCATTTCCCAATGTTTAAACACTTCTCTGATGAGCTCTTGGTGGCGTCAAAAAACTGATTTCTGGGCTGGGGATTTAGCTCAGCGGCCTGAGCACCTGCCTGGCAAGCTCGAGGTTGTGAGTTCGATCCCTGGTGACACACACACACACAAAATTGATTTCTAAAATGTATTTTAGAGTGAAACATGTCCATTTTTACATCATTTTGTGGACAATGTATGATGTTATAAAATTCGGCATGTGTAAAAAAGCCATTTAAAGTATAAGGTAAATATTAATAAATCAGAAAACTTTATAGATATGATTTCAAACTCTGTATTTGTAACTAACATTTAAAGAACTATCCCTTCTCAAGTTTGATAAAATATCAAAGAAGAATATTTGAAGTATTTGAAAAAGTTATTTACTCCTTCCTTTTCCAACTACAAATCACTGGAAGGCCAGTTTATATATTTCAACCAAAAAAAATCACAACAAATTTAATGTGGAAACATAAAAGAGTCAACTGCTTTTTATTAGACTTTAAAAAGATGTGCAAAATGTTAAGCAGTGCCACTATTCTTACCCATTTTTCCCAGAAAAATGTTATGAGCTTATTATTATTTTAAATGAATGAATAAATATTTTTAAATTTCTCAATGTTATCTTCTAATGTGGTAAATAATGAGAGCTATAACCTATGAAAGCAAAGATTCCCAAGGGACTTGCCATAACTTTAAAGACTATAAAGGAATCCTGGAACCAGAAAGTCTGAGGACCTCATCTGGTGTACACACTTTGCCTTGAGACAGAGCTGGAAAGACAGGCATTTGCTCGAGACGTCCTCTGGAGTCCCCTCTGTCTCACCAGCTGCTGATTGCACCTCTGAGCCTCAGTTGCCTTTCTATAAAATGGAGCTAGAAATAATATTTCCCTGCCTACCACAAGTGCTTCAAAAAGTCACACAAATATGAGTTACTGTCCCAACAGACTTCTAGCCAGTAACCCAAGTTATTTACCATCATCGAAGTTTAAAGCCCTTCTCAACTAATGCAAGGAAGCAAAGTGTACCGAGTAACTGAGCTCTGGTACCTCACATTGTACCCAAAGCCTCTCTTTACAAACACTGTTTTGAAATTAGAATAACCAACTCTCCCTCTGCTGTGTGCCTGTCTTAGAGCTGATCAAGGAAGTGCTGTCCCTGGAAGAGAAGATCCATGACCTGGCCCTGGAGCTCTACACACAGAGATCCCTCCTGGTGATGGGCAGGGGTTATAACTATGCCACGTGTCTGGAAGGAGCCTTGGTGAGCCCCCCCTGCCCAGCCCCTCCCCAGCATCCCACTGTGTGACTGGGCAAACACAAGAGACCTGTCCAGAAACCAGTGGGAAGAAGGGCACAACAGGGGAAGGGCTGGCTACCCACTGAGCCCACACTGACCGCACTGTCAGCCAGGCTGCTGTGGCCCTGGGGACGGAGTGGGTGTCTATCCCTGGGGAGTTCCAGTCTACCAGGAGAAAGGGACAGGGTACCCTTGGGTGAGCCCCATGAAGTGGCTGGCCCATGCCAGGCTCCATGTGGAGCAGCTCAGTCACATTTCATGGGCAGTTTCTGAGCGATCACACCATGGGCAGAAACCAAGCCTCTGACAGGTTCATTAGCCTGCTCAAGATTACATAAAGGAACTGAGTTTTCACACCGCTTCAAGCAACCTGTGCAGGAGGATTTCGTAGACCAGAATTGCAAGATAGGATCTCTGTAGAGCTTCCTCGTTACCCTTTAAACCCAAAGGGAGCTTGAGATCCAGCAAGAATGAGGCTGCATTTTGAAAATCAGTGGCTGACTTTTTCCCCTCGGTGGCAGTCAGGATCCATGTCAGCATAAGAATGAGCCGATGGAGCAGAGCCGAGCACCAGAACCACAGGCCTCTGAGAGTGGCAGACAGCTGCCAGAGGCCTGACTCCACTACTTGCCCAGGTGTGAGAGGCTTTCAGAAAGCGTTCAGAGGGTGTTACAGTTGGTCATAGCTGAAGGTACAAGCCTGACCTCAGCGAGCTGCAACTTCCACGGATCCATCTCATGCGGAGCCTTTTTCCCCTTAGGTTCACTGGTTCACGGTATAGGGTATTAGGAGGATGGCAGTGAGCACCCAGTGAAGAGACAAATGCACAGGGCAAGGTGTGGGGGAAGGGACGTGGAGCCTCCATTCCCTGTCTGGACACATCAACCTCCAGGAACCTCCACGCGCCCTTTAGTGTTGTCACGGAGACTGCATTACAGAGGCATGATTGATTTATCATTGACGGTTGATGATCACTTTAACCTTAATCTTAAGGCTGGGGGATAGAGTTGAAAGTTCCAGCCTGCTAATTCTGCCTTGATCTTTCTGTTGACCACCTGAGGAGCTGTCACCCATCATTCAGTCACTAGCACCTATCCTTTGAAGAGCCCAAGAATTTTAGGATTATATGCCGGGAAAGGGGGATGAAGCAAAGTACATATTTCACAAGATCGTCCGTCCCTGGGCTTGGAACTCAGTGTCATGACTGCTGAGTCTGACTGCTGCCAAAGAAAGCATACTGCCTCTCAAGGGGCACAGCGGAAACAGGGCCTGGGTGGGGTACATCCTTAGCCCCGGTAAGGTAGTTCTGCTGCCCCAGTGGCTCACGTACGGGTGACAGGTGCGCATTCAATCATGTCTCCAGTTAGTCACTGGAGAAAGAAGCATTTAGGCTGCTGCTGGCACAAGTTAGTAGCCCCTCTGTGGTCACTTGAAGGCCAGTACTCCAGCTATCTGCAGCCCCCAGGGAGGCGTTTCAGTCCCTCCAGTGTTTCCCTGACCCAAATAAATAGCTCTAGGCAGGGAGAGATGTTTTCTTTGACAGCCTCATCTGTGAAACCACATGGCTTTAATGATAACTGAATAGAAATGGATCTACCTCATGTACTGCAAACATGCATTAATAAAAAAAAAAAAGAGAGAGAAATGCATCTACCTGGACCTAAGAAAAAAATTGAAATAGCCAAGAGCATGTGATTTTGTTTGACAGGTTAGCTGGAGCAACCCCCTGGAAGTGATGATGAGTATAAAGTTGAAGGAATGATTAAGCGACTAACATAAGGGCCCATCTAAGCAGGCACAGTGGTGTTGCCATACACGGTGATAGTGAAGAGACTGTGAGGCTGGCTGACTGGGGGAAGGCAAAAGACTGGCGCCAACTTGGCGTCCAGTGTGGGTGGCCGCATGTGGAACAAAGATGAGCTGAGTGCCTGAAGCTGTCTAAGGACACAGAGACCATGAGCCAGTGTCTGTGTGTGCCCTGCACAGCACAAACCCTGGCCCTTGCCTCACTGCTGCTATGACTGCTCCCTGCACCCGCTTGCCTTACAACCCGAAGCTCCTGCTTTCTGGAGTCATCCCTCTCCTAGCTTGCCTTCCACCTGCTCCAGCCTCTCTGCCCCCTGTGATGATGACCCCTTGTGTTTCCCCAGAAAATTAAAGAGATCACCTACATGCACTCGGAAGGCATCCTGGCTGGGGAGCTGAAGCACGGGCCACTGGCACTGGTTGACAAGCAGATGCCAGTCATCATGGTCATCATGAAAGATCCTTGTTTTGCCAAATGCCAGAATGCTCTGCAGCAGGTCACGGCCCGCCAGGTGAGGCCTCTACAGATCTGGGGACACCTCCGCCTTGCTGTCTTCTACACATGCCCACTTCACCCTCTTCATGCTGCACCAGCTGTGGGTTGTGCTGCCAGTGAGCAGATGTAATCACACACATGTTCCTGTGCCCCCTGTAAGACAGGCACACACTTGGAAAGCAATGCCAGGCCACAGCCATGCCCTGCAGCAGCCCCTCAGTGAGGTCCAGTGACCAATCTGTCCCCAGCTGCCGTGGAGTCTAGGCCTGGGGACCAGAGGGGGCACTATACCCCTGGTGGAGCATAGTGGGGGTCTCCCGAGATTACCTCAGTGCCTTCCTGATGTAAACTAGGCAGAGTCACGGGTGGAGCACCCTCACTTCAGTCACCTGCCAGGTGCTTACAGGGCTATGGGCCACTCACACTTTTGATCGATCAGCTGTTTCCATCAGGGACAGCGCTGGCCTCTAGGACAGCCGATATTCTGAAGACAAAAGTTAGTAGGAAGAAAATAGCTTTTATTAAAATAAGCAACTGATGGGAACAATGACCAGACTTTTGTCCTAATGGCCATTTCGAAACATTCAGGTTCACGAAAGGATGTTTGTTTTGTTGTTTGTTTGCTGTAGCAGGGATTCAAGCAGGGCCTTTGGACTGAGCTACATCCGCAGCCCTTTTAAAAATTCTTTATTTGGAGACAGGATCTCACTAAGTTTCCCAAGCTATGCTCAAACCTGTGAGCTTCCTGCCTCTCTAGTGCTGGAATTCCAGGCATGGACCACCATACCCTGATTCAAAAAGGAGGGAGGGGGTGATGGACAGGAAGGTTGTCCATGAGATTTACATCTTCAGAAGATCATTTTCTTTCTCTTAGTTAAACATCCCTGTGATTACAAGGGACCTTCAGTGTCTCGGCCAGTACTTTCATGCTTTATATAAGCACATTATTTTCATAAGAGCTTTTATTTTAGAAAACAGGATCAACAAGTCAATTTGAAGACCACCAGGTGTCCCCATCCTAAAGATCTAAAGAAAGATCACTGATCAGGAGCCTGAGGACCATTGTTTTTTCTCTTTGTCCTCTTTTCTGGAATAGTTAACTCTAGTAATTAATACCTCAGTCATTTAAAGGGGGATTTTGTTTTCGAAGTGACAATATTGGGGAAAGGCAAAAAAAATGACTTTACAAAGGGCAATTTTGCAAAGTAAACTAATCTCAAACCTGGTGGCATAAAATGAAATGGTGTGGACATTGCCACTGTTAGCTGGCTGCAAACTGGGGCATTCCTACAACCCCTCAGCTTTGATAACTCTCTAGAACAACTCAGGAAAGTATGGTACCTCCTATTACAATTGGACTTAAGGATACCGATTAGGACCAGCTCCCAAAAGAATCCATAGCCCTAGGGCCCCAAATCTGAAGCTTCTGTGTCCTCAGGATAAGCTGCCCTCCTGTGGGGCATCTTGAGCTCACCTGAGCTTCTGGCTTCAGTGCCCAAGACTTTCATTGGGGGTTTGTAAATAAGGATGACTGATTAGCCTTGACTTTTGATTGAACTTGATCTCTAGTTCTCCATTCTGTCTTTAGGGCCCAAAATTCCAATCCTATAATCACATGGTTGACTTTTTTGGCACAGTCACCGCCCCCCAGCCTGAAACTGTCCTTGGACCCACCATGAATCATCTCATCAGCATAGACTCACGTGTCATCCAAGGGGCCCATCAGGAGAAACAAAGATGCCTCTGTCATTCAGGAAAGTCCACAAAATTAGTCTGTCTCCCAGGGACTAGGGACAAAGATTAGCCAAATTTTTTATTGTACAGCAGCCCCCCCGCCCCGACACAGGAGGGCAGAACCCCAAGGATCCATCTGGGGATGGCTCATGACGTTGCAGGAAGGTGAAATACAGTAAGTGTTCAAGCCAGGGGCTGCCACACCTGTCTCAGCACAGTGGTCAGATCACATCATTTCCCTGCCAAAAACCCTCCTGCAGCCTCCCATCCAACCACACCACCTGTCCCTTTCCTCCTGCCTCACTGAGTTCCAACCTCCTCACCTCCTGTGTCCTACTCATGCCAAGCTCATTCCTGCTCAGAGCCTTTGTGCTGGGTATTTTCTCTTTCCCAGAATGCTTTTCCCACGGGTCAGACTCAGCTCCTCATCACTGAGGTCTTGAGCCAAAATCACCTTTCTGAGCAGCCTTCCCACACCTGCGCAAAGTCCCTCAATCATACTGCCTATTTTATTGCCCCATGGCATTGATCTAAAGTTCATTTTCATGTCATAGTTTGCTTATGGTTGTTTTCCATCACTAGACTGTGAGCCCCATTAGGGTTAGGAGGAGGGCTACCTGGCCCTTTGCAAGGCACTGTGGAGCCACTTGACAATGGGCGCTGAATGATGTGAATAGGTAACAGTCATCTTACCAGGCAGGGACAGGAATGCGCCATCAAGCACCTCATAGTTCGTCCCTTACACAAATCAGGAACTGCCCTCTACCCATAATTCCAACAATTGCACTAATGTTGATTCCAGAAATTGCAATGTGGAAATGGTTGCTTCTTTCAGAAATTACCTATTTTGCAATCATATTTCTGTACCCCAGGGCCGCCCGATTATACTGTGCTGCAAGGACGACGCTGAAAGTTCTAAGTTTGCTTATAAAACCATCGAGCTGCCCCACACAGTGGACTGCCTCCAGGGCATCCTGAGCGTGATCCCACTGCAGCTTCTCTCCTTCCATCTGGCTGTACTCCGAGGGTATGATGTAAGTCTAAGCACTGCACCTGGCCGCCAAAGAGGAGAGAACCAGCCTTGACACACACTTGCATGTAACTACGAAGTAGCACGTGAAGTTTCAATGTGCATGTATAAAGTGTAATGCCAAAGTTCCCTTTTCTCTAAATCTTTAAACAGTCATTGGAGAAATAATTTCATTGCAAGAAACTTTATAAAGTAGCTTATATCCCCCTGAAAACAAGCTGAGAACTGCAAAAAGGTGGACTATTATCATTAAATTATAACCTCATCACCCAGAGGCAGTGTTAATTAACAAACTGAATATTTTATTCAAATTGTTTTCCGGTTCATGTGAGATTTTAAAAAACATTTCCAGGCCGGGGATTTAGCTCAGTGGCATAAGTGCCTGCCTGGCAAGCATAAGGTCGTGCGTTCAATCCCGAGTACCAAAAAAAATTTTTGCCCTATATTAAGGATTAAATTTTCTTTCTTCCTTTTATTATTTTTCACATCTTTATGAACTTATTTTTCACAACATTTAATTATCGCATAATGTTTCATCAAAATCTTACAACATGATTTTCCTAATAGTACTTGGCTAGTTTATTATTTTTTTCCAATTTTTCATCTTCATAAATAATACTGCAGTGAACATTTTTGTACATGCACCTTAGTCCTACATCTAAGATTTGTCGTTAATCTAGCTAATGAGATATTTTGAGATTCCTAATATACATTAACAAATTATGTTCCAGGAAAGAACTACTTATGTGTGTAATAAGGATCTTATGAGTGGAATAACACATAATTCACTGTGCAAAGAAATAAATGTTTAATTACAATTTTATTTGAGGTGCTTTCTAAAACATATAACAAAGCCCACAATAGAACAAATATTTAAATGTGTACATAGCATCCACAATTGACATTTGTTAACGTTTTGTCATATTCGTTTCATCTCCTCTTAAAATATAAAATAAGCAAGACATTGCAGGTAAAGTTGAATCCCATTTTATTACCCATTCCCAATCATACTTTCTTCTCAACTTCCACCCTAAAAACAAGTTTTGTGAAATTATGTATATTCTTCAAAAGTTCCTTTCTTTCTGTCTGTCTGTCTTTCTTTCTGTCTATCTTTCTTTCTTTTTCTTTCTTTCTCAGTGTTGGGGACCAAATCCAGGGCTTCATGTGTGCTAGGCAAGTGCTCTACCACTGAGCTACACTCCCAGCCCTGAAAAGTGAGTTTTAACAGCGCACATCGAGCTAGTTGTTTTTAAATGCATGGGTCATAATCTTTTGACAGTTTTACACAGCATGACACACCAGTGTTTATTGAATGAGATAAATATTATACAGTGAAATGAAGCTTCTGGGAGGAATCTGCTTCCAAGGAGTAGGTGTCAAGGTAACTCGTGGTCAGGGGTGACCAGGAACACCTGTTTCCTTGCATCGCACACTCTAATAATGGCCTTGAAGGTGTAGCACATGGTTTCTGTTGGTGAGGTCCTGAGCAGAATCTTTCTTTCCTTTCAGGTTGACTTCCCCAGAAATCTGGCCAAGTCTGTCACCGTGGAATGAGGAGAATCACCACCTCTAGTCTGCTTCACAACCTGTCACACAGCAGACGCCACAAGAGAAAAGTGAGCACTCCCCAGTGCCACGTTCCCGTAGAGCCTGACAGCTTCGATGTGCCTTGTACCCAAGTGCTTTTGCTTACAGCAGATACTGTTTCTCTGTGTCCTAAAGTCGCCTGAGGAGAAGGGGATCATTGTTTACACATGGGGATCAGAGCAGACTTTTCCACTGCTGTGCAGTATACAGCTCTTTCAGAGTAACTGTGAACCTTTTTAAACAAACACTAGTTAGTTTTAAAAAACAAAGTATTTATAATGATTGTATAGCTTTTAAGTTATTTTTCTAGTGTGTGGCTCTCTGTAGCCATGGTAATGACCAAACTCTTCATCTCAGCTACCCTGTACCCTAGTACCGGGCTCACTGCTAGCAAGTAGCCCTCATCTCAGATTGAGTACGAGGCATTGACCTTCTGGACTTTTTGCCCTTTCTGCCTCTCTGAGCTGCTCCTGGTTCCTGTCCTCTGATGTCAGTGAAGCCCTCCAGTGGCCTTCCTATGCCTCTCACAAGTCCAGTTGAAATTTTAGCTGCCTTCAATACTTTCTTCTATTCTAGGGCCCGAATCCTGCCAACTCTCTGACCTAGGTTTAATCAGACAACAGTTCTTTTTAAGCCCAAGTGAAATTTTGGCCCCTGCTCTCTACCCATAGTAAAATAGCTTGAAATGTCCAATGCAAGAGAGTAGTTTCAAGTGGGCTACCCTGGTCTCTATTTAAAGTGTGCACAAAGTCCTATGCAATTTTAAGACAATAAAGATAGTACATTTGCATGTATGTTGTGTCTCTGGGTTTGGTTAGACCTGATTTTTTTTGTGTGCTTTGGATATTGAAGACTTCCAAGGAGCTTGGCAGAGTCTGGTGGGAAGAGCCCTGTTTGTTAGTGCCACAATTTGGATGTATCACAATTTGGACATTGGCAGGAACCCAAGTATTACAGTGGCTTTCTTAGACCTCCATCTTCCAGTCCTCGCAAATTAACAAGGGCCTACTTCCTTCAGGAAATAACTAGACTCTTTCTGTCTTCCTGATCAAACCACAGTCAGTGTAACTCCTGAGGTTAGGAAATGGCTCACAATTTGCCAGAACATATTTATCTAGTCAAGACCTAGAAAATGTATTTCAGCCTTACACTCAGCAGGCAATGATCACCTTGACTTTTGTGCTAATCATTCACCTCATTTCTCCTTGTAATTCTACCTGTGTGTCTCTCCTCAACAATATATACTTGGCCTTCTGTACCCATGGGTTCTGCACCTATGGATTCAACCAACCATGGATCAGAAATACTCAAAAAAATCCCAGAAAATTCCAAAAAGCAAAACTTGAATTGCTGCACACCAAGTATGCTGAATCCACATGAGTGAAGTTATATGTAGGCACTATATTAGGTATAATAAGTAATCTACATATTATTTAAAGTATAAGCGTACATTTGGAGTTTATGTGCAAATGCTGTGTACATAAGGGACTTGAGCACCTTCCACTGATTGGAGTACCGATTGGGGGATCCTGGGTCCAGTCCCCTGTGGATACTAAGGGATGACTGTATCGCCTAGTTTTGAAAATGGAGGACTAGCACACACTACCCTTGATGCAAGGAGGCTACAGAAGGAGGGGAGAGGATGGTCACATCTGACTTCCACGCCTTGAGGAGTAGCCCAGGCCCCTTCTGGGGAAGTCTGGGCAAGGTCTCCAGTGGGTCT
>RJWT010002417.1:0-40961 GCA_004365215.1 Cuniculus paca | reverse complement strand
TTCAGTAAGTCAGTGAGTCTGAGGGGAAGAGTTAAGTACTCCTAGTACTACCCTGGACCAAGTCTCGTTTGCCAGTCTTGGCTCTGCTTCCTGGGGAGCCTGTCTTTGATTTTAGAAGACATCCCCGGTGGTAGTCACCACTGGTGGGTGGGTATAATAGAACTAAAAGTAAAAGGAGGAAGAGGGCATTCCAGCTAGACAGCACTGGCAAAGGCACTGTGCACAAAAAAGAGAATGGCTAGGTTGAGTGCTTTAAGTAGCTTGGGATGGCACAGTGCCTGGCATGTGTAGACTCTTAATAAGGAATTACTCAATGAATGATTGAGTGCTTAGATAGATGAATGAATGTGTGCTGGATTGTTGGTTGTATGTGGAATTAGGTAAGAGGTTCTTAGATTTGGCTTTAATGCCATATGATAAAGAACTGTTTTTATTTAAGGGTGCTTTGGGTAATTATGGAAATATTCTAAACAAGGGAATGAAATGACCATATTTGTATTTTCTGAAACTGTAAGTGGAATAAATGCTGTTAATCTAGTCGATATTTAGAAAATCTTATTTGTTTGAAGTGATTAGGAAAAAAAGGGTTTAACCATTCCTTGACATGTCAGCGTTACATGTTTTTATATGGTGCTAAAAGAGAAGATAATATTTTAATTTAGATATGTTTTCCTATTTAAATTCGCTAGGATCTCTCAAAATAGTTCTTAGTTCCCCCATTGTAATGTTAGCCTCGGCATTTTCTTCCATTAATATGTAAAGAATTGTCGGACAGGTGGAAGGGTGACTGAGCAGTGGGCAGCAGTGAGCTAAAGGAAGGAGAGTCAGTCCTACAGATCATGGCTGGTTAGATGACGAGTGTGTTGGATGTGTGTGCCGATACGTTCCCCGTGGTGGTCTTCGGGTGTGTGGGGGAGGCACTCGTTCTCATTTCCTGTTCGTCACAGCCTGCCACCTGCTGTGTCACTATACAAAGTAACAGTACTTTCATAGATTGCTGTTTAGGAAATCATGTTTTATATGTCAGGAAATGCCAGTTTGGGGGATTTCTTTTCTTTATTTTTTTGTTTTTGTTTTTGTTTTTATTTTGGTCTCACAAAAGGGTGATCCTGGAAATGTTTCCCAGTGCTCTTTATTTGAACATTGCTGGGCGTGTGTGTATGTGTGTGTGGGTGGGTGTGGGGAATCTCAGGGAATTGGTGAATGAGGCAGGGAGGGAGATAATGAGTAACTTGGACGCTTGTGTGCATAGATGTTTTGCCTACATGTGGTGGAGGAAAATGTTTGACACTGTGTTCTGTGAGGTTTCTCACTTGAAAATTGAAACTGTATACAGATACAGCTGTAATTTAAAATAATAGTATATAGCCTAGCCTATGTTTTGCTGTTTCTGGACAGTGGGAAGGTTTACAATTGCAATGGTAGCAGTTGCTCTTTGAGGTATGCGTGTAGACCCTAGTGTCCATCCTCATTGTATGCAGGTTAGTGTTTGCAAATTTTCCCACTGGTAAACTTCATTTCCAACCCCCACACCAATATTCATGACTTTTGTTGTGGTTATTTGGGGACAAGCACAGACAGAGCAGCAAAAAATTTGAGTCTACCTGTGCATGTTCTCAGCTCACATCAAAGGAGGTAACACTGCCATGCGTTAACGCTCGTTCCTAATAAAAATCGCTTTTTAACTCTAAGGGCCATATTTTTCACATAGCAGAGTAGTACTCCATTGTGTATAAATATCACATTTTCTTTACCCATTCATCTGTCAATGGGCATATAGGCTGTTTTTAAGATCTAGATATTAGGAGATGAGCTGCTATAAATACTGTACCATGTATGCATGTATCACTATAATGTGATGTCTTTAACTCTTTCAGGAAGATACCTAAAGGGGGAATAGCTGGGTCAAGCGGGATTTCTAGTTTTGTTTTTTAAAGGAATCTCCACATTAATTTCCATAGTGGTTGTACTAGTTTATTACTTCCCCACCAACAACATAGAAAGGTCCCTTTTTCTTCTGTAACTTCGTCAGCATTTATTATTTGATTTCTTGATAGTAACTATTTTTTACAGAGTAAGATGCAGTCTCAAGTATTATTTTAATTTGCATTTCTCCAAAGGCCACATATGTTGAACATTTTTTCATGTATTTATTGGCCATTTGTGTACTTCTTCTGAGAAATGTTTGTTCATTTCAATTGCTCATTTTTTGATTGGGTCTTTTATTTTGGAAACTGTAAAGTGTTACCTTTTTTTGTTGTTGTTTTTCCCCTAGATACATGTCCTTTGAGGAATGTCTGTCAAAAATTTTTCCCATTCTGTAGGTTGTCTTTTCACTCTGCTGGTTGTTTCCTTTGCTGTGCAGAAGCTTTTAAATTTGATACGATCCTATTTGTTGATTCTTGGTGTTGTTTCTTGTATAATTGGAGTTCTGTTCATAAAGTCTTTGCATACGCCGGCATTGTCAAGAGTTTTATCTATTTTATCTTCCAGTAGATTGTTTCTGTTTTAATATTTAGATCTTTGATCTAGTGTGCTTTTGTTTAGTATATGGTGAGAGATAAGGGTTGAGATTTCATCTTCTGTTATATGGGTAACCAGATTTTCCAGTACCATTTGTTAAAGAGGCTATCTTTCCTCTAGTGTATATTTTTGGCCTACTTCTTTGTCAAAGATAAGATGACTGAAGGTGCCATCTCCTGTTCTATTACATTGATCCATATGTCTGTTTTTGCACCAGTGCCATGCTGTTTTTATCACTTTAGCTTTGTAATGTAATTTGAAATCCAAGAGTGTGATACCTCCTGCTTTGTTCTTGTTGCTCAGGATTGCTTTTCCTCTTCTGGATCTCGTCTGGTTCTGTATGAATTTTAGGGTTATTTTCTTTAGTTCTAGTGAACTTTTGAACCCACAGGGATTGTGAGAGACCGCACATTTACAGCCTGTCGATCAGGACTGGAGGTATCCTGGGACTCCTGCAGTATAGCTGGCATCTGAAGAAAGAGCAGTATTTTGGAGGACTGAGATTTAAAGTTGTGGAGTCTAACATGAACTCCAGCAGGTTAGTGTCAGAATTGTACTGTATAGTACCCAGATGAGATGAGATGGAATGCTTCATGTACATATAACACACTGGAGGCATATCTGTTCAGTGATACTTTGATAAATTATTTCTTAGTCAAAGGGTATAAAATGGTAACTCATCCTGGTTTTATATTTTATTGCACTTATTTAAAAGTCTGAGCATCTTTTCTTGGCCATAATTGTTTTTTCCCTAATCTTTATCCTCTTCTTTTTCTTAAATTATTGCACTAGCTAGCTCTCCACTATAATGTCAAAGAGTTAGGCATCCTTTTATTTTTTTTCATTTTAAAGGGCATTCACCTTGCTATTATTTGTAATTTTTAAAAAATATTATTGTTTTTGGTCAATACCCTTTAATTAGGTTAAGGAAGTTCTCTTATCCCTAGTTTCTGAAGTTTTTATCATGAAAGAATATTAAATTAAATGCTTTTTCTTTGCCTATGGAAGTATTTCTTTTGTATATTATTTTAATTTTAAAAATAATAAAGATGATAAAATGTTTAAAAATTGTTGAAACAACATTGCATTCCTATAATAAGCCAACTTGGGCATAATACATTATCTTTATGTATATGTTATTAGAGAGGATTAATTTCTATCTCTGATGATGATCAGGTAAATTTTTTAAAGTAGTGTTTTTGAGTATGTCTTTCCATGATACTGGGAGAAAATACCTGACACCTGCAGCTTTATTTTGGCCCAGGTTTCAGTCCATTGTTGGCCAGTCCCAAGGCAGGAAGGGATGAAGGAAGTGTCTGGCAGAGGAAGACTGCTCACCTCATGGCAGCCAGGATGCGGTACGTCAAGAAAGGAGTTAGGAAGGGAGAGATACCCTTCAATCTCATACCCACAGTGACCTGCCTCTTCTAACCAAACCCTGCTTCCCAACAGCAAGTCAGCTATATCACCGATACAATCTAATCACCTTGCCAATACATGAAGATTTAGGGCTATTTTAGATCTAAACCATAACGTTCTATCCCATACCCCAAAGAAATTCATGTATCTCTCTTTATGCAAAATGCGTTTAGTCCATCTTTGAGGGTTGCAGAAGTTTGAGCAGTTCCAGCCTTGCTGAAAAATCCAAGTCCAAAGTCTTCTCTTAGAGTTAAGGCAAACTCCTAGCTATGAGTGCCCATTTAAAAACAAAACAAAACAACAACAACAAAATGTATATATAAATAAATAATATATATATAACAGTGGTACAGCGTAAACATTCTCATTCAGAAAGGAAAAAGGAGTAGGGGTAGAAAGCAGTGGAATCAGAGCAAGACCTAGTAGGGCAAACATTAAATCCTTTAGGGCCTCTCTCATTAAATCCTTATGGCCTCTCTGTTGGACTGGTTTTGCTCACTGCCTGTGACTTTTTTCAGATGTTCCATGTTCCTTGCTTCTCCAACTTTCTGGGGTCTCTGCTGCACTTCTGACTTCACTGTCACAGCTTCACACACTGTCTTCTCAGGGGCCCACTGGCTTGTCTCCCAGGCCTTACTCTAAAATCTAGGCAGAAGTCTCTCTAACCCCACAACTTTTATATATTCATGCCTATAAAACCAGCCCCATGTGGATGACACCAAGGTCTACAGCCAGCTTGAGCAGTTACTAGACCTCCTTGAATTATGGCTGCAGGGGCCTAGGAGTCCCTGGATAGCTATGAACCAAATCCTGGAAAACCAGTTCCCTAGTCATCCTTTCAGGAGTATGATATCTTAGGGCTCTTTTCTTAAAAGGAAGTCTTTTACCCTTAGACCCTTGAGCCTGGGAGTCTTGTAGATTCCTCACATGCCTTAAGGGATGCTTCCAGTTATCCTGATTAAAAGTACTTGGCTTCTTTTTAATGCTACTTTTTAAAAACCAAGCTCTCCTCCCTCCAACTCTGCAGGCCCCAGCCTTACCAGAGCTCCCTTTTTGACCAAATTCAACAATTTTTTGAATCACTCAACAGTGTTGTTTGTTCTTGATTTTCAATACAAACCTGTTTAAAAGTTGCCAGAAGTACTCATACTACAACCTGAATGTTGGACTGTCTTTGCCTCAGCTCTTAACATCAAGTTTAATTAGATGGAATTGGTTTGCAGGAGGAATTTGGAAAGGTTCAGAAATAATAACTAGAAGAGCAGCCCTAAAATGCTGTAAGCCATGAGTATTGGGAGATTCTAGTTGGAACTCAGAAGACCAGAATGCTGATAAAAAGGCAAGTGACAAAGAGCAGGCTCAGGAAGTTTCAATTGGGAACAAAGACTCTATTGGCAGTTGGACTTCAGACTATGTGTGTTATGCCCTGGCAGAAAATTTGTCTACATTTTGCTCATGTCCTGAGACTTTTCAGGAGACTGAGATTTAAGGAAACAGACTGAGCTGTTAGTTAATTGCAGCCAGGAAGCAAAACATCAAGGGAGGAGTCAGGGAGGGAGGTAGACCCTTACAGCTTATACCTGCAGTGACCTGGCTCTCTTGATCACACCCCACCTCATATCAGCTATGTTACCACTGTAGTCCAGTCACCTCCAAACATGTGAGAATTTTCTCATTGCTGGGACAAGACACCTGGCACCCACAATTTAAAAGAGGAGAGGTTTATTTTGACTCATGTTTCTTTCCATGCATGATTGGTAGGCTTGAGGCAGAAGTGGCAGCATAGTAGAAGGGTCTGGTAGAAGAAGCTGTCACTTCCTAGCAACCAGGAAGCAGAGGATGAAAGGAGGAGCTTGGTAAGGGAGATAGGCCCTTCCAGGTCATACCCTCAGTGACTGCCTCTTCTGACCAGATTCTGCCTGTTGACTGCAAGTCATCTATAAGCCCCCAGAAACCAGTCACCTCCTAAAAGCACCCCTCCACCGCCGCCACGAGTGCATGAAGCCCCTGAGGGACGTTTAAATACAAGCCAATTTAAGGGCCATTTTAGTTCTAAACCATAACGGGCAATGGGGTTGGGTAGAATCTCAAAAGACCTAACAAAACTGGAATTTCTGGATATAAACCTAGGAAAAGACTGGAACCACAAAAGTAAGCCCCAAGTACATTTTCTAATCTGAAAACAATAGCTATAAAACAAAATCCTCATAGGTCAAAAAAGACGAAGGTCAGAGTGTTTACAAAGCAGAGTTCTGGGTGTTAGAGGTAGGCAGTCTGATAGTCTTCATAAAACTTACACTGGCTTGTCAAAAGGCTGTCTCATCTTCTTGTGGATAGACTTTGAGCCAGTTTTGCATCACCTGGGTAATCTAGGGGCTCTCAAGCCTGGGACTTGGCTTGAGTCAGTTTGGTGTTACTTCCATGTATTTGGTATAAGCAGTTAAATATTCTTTTGGAGAAAGGTACTAGATTTCAGATTATTCACATATATATGCACATATTTTTAGAAAGACAGTGTCAAGCACATAGTCAAAGATACCCAGGCATACAAGTAAATAGTGCATAATGAAATCAAAGCAGCAAAATAGTAGGCAAGAGAAGAAGGTATATTTCTGGTACAGAAATTACTAAACACAGTCTATAAAACAGCTATGTTTATGTTCAAAGAAAAATCTTGAAGATTTCTTCTGGGAATTGGAAACAAAATCAGGAAAAAAAGAGACAAAGTATGAAACAACCATATATTGTAATTCTAGGACTAAAAGCCAAGTTACCTGGTTTAATTTATCTGTATTCACACTTTATTGGCCTGTAATTTTCCTTGTTCTTCCTGCCTTTGTCTGATTTGCTTTAGATATACCAGCTCCATAATGTAAATTGTAAAGAAATCTTAAAGACTTTTTTCTTTGAACATAAATAAACATAGCCGTTTTATGTTCTTTAGATTTCTACTCTGATGAGAAATTTATTTGATATTAATGATGAAATTGATACCTACTAATATTTGTCCTGTGTGTTTTTGTAGACTTATAGGTTAGTAACATTGAGTATATATAAATTTGATCATACAGTATTTTATACAGAAAAGTAATTTAATAGCATTTATAATTTAATAGAACCTACAGTTTAGGAAAAGCTAAATATTCAGTCTAGGAATGACATTTGTATAACAAGCACTGTTATCCAAAAAGGTACATCATAAAGATTTACTGTACAGTAGTATGGGGTTTACCCTTGGATAATGAAGACAAGAGCCAGAAAGCAGCATTTTTTTAATGCTCCCCTACTCCATGGGGTCTTGATATGATACTGGAACTCTCAGGGTGTGAAAGACTGGCCTGTAGGGACCTGGAGAAGGGAGAACGTTTTCTATATGAACATAATTATACAGTAAAACTGAGCCTGAGTCACAGTTTTTTTTTTAAATAAAGAAGACAGAATGCTAGCCTAAAGAAGAGCTAGATGGCCAGGTGTGGTGGTGCATTCCTATAATCCCAGCACTCGGGAGACTGAGGTAGGAGGATCACTTCCGTTTGAGGACAATATGGGCTACTTAGTGAGACCATGTCTTTAAAAAAATGAAACAAAACAAAAAAATTTCTGGCCTGTTTTATGCTTTTAATTCACAATTTTGTTGGGGCCTGTAGAAAAAAGATTGGAAAATTTCTATTTAGTGCTGCAGTAATGAAAGATGAAATTCTACCTACATGTCAGGTAACAGAATAGAAGTAACTGAAACATCTCTTTATCTGTTTAGTGTGCATACACTGGCCTTTATCTAGTCTTATAAAGAAAAGCACCCTTGCCTAGTGTGCTGCAAGCCCTGGGTCCTATCCCAAGTGCCAGAAAAACAAAACAAATACCAAAAACTTATTTCCTCCTGAATTGACACAATCTTGATCCCACTTAAGACTAGAAAAAGTCGTACTGAAACAGAGTTTGTCTACTCCTAATATTTTTCTTTTCTAATGGAAAATATTTTCCCAAGTAGGTTATTACATTTATAGATATAGTTGAGTGAGAAATAAAGGATGATAGAAGCAAGTACTTTGATGTTTGAGTCCCTTCACAAACACAGGTCCTCAACTACTATCTGTCCTTATGGTTTCTAAGTAGTTTTTGATCAAGCATACTATAATGACATTTTTCTTGGTGTACACTTAAAATGCCTGCTTATGAATTTATACTTAAAAATATCCAAACACTCTATAGTATTACAGAAAGTATAGAAGGATGAGGTAAAATGAAATACAAATAGCGTTTCTAATGTTTTCTTTTTGTGTCTCCCAGTGGACCTTCTTGTTTACTCATTTTGGATACCAGTGATCTGGACTTCCCTCTTTTCCCCCAAGAGAGTGAGTTTGTACCATCTAGGGATAGCCTATTTCAGGAATGTTGTTATTTTATGTACTATAGTGATTGGAACAAATAGCTACAAGTATTTGGTGGAGTAAAACTTGTATCCCTGCGAGGTTTTTAAAACTTCATTTCCTTTCAAACAAATTCTTCAATTCTGGGTGCTTAAAATATTTGGGGTTCTGATTCTCAGTTGCCTCGTGTGGAGAGAAAGAGTTAGAGCTAGAACAGTGAGTCTCCCAGTCCATTGGCGCACTTGGACATGTAGGACACGTACACTCATTGTACAGGACACCATGTGGTCTGGCCAGTTTCTGGAGTTGTTCTGCATTTGTCATAAGAAATGTATCATAAAGCCTCATTTTACATTTTACCAAATCTTATAGTGTTAAATAAAGAGAAAACTTTTTCTTTACCAACTGTTTCCCAGCAATGAATCTGTTAATATGGCTTCATAGTGGTGCAGAAGGATGGAAATGGAGAATCCATTCACCCTTTGAAAGGCTGTGTGCTTCCAAGCCTTTTTGAGTTCTTCAGGCATACTTCAGATGAATGCCTTTGGCCGCCTTTCATTTGCCTTTATTAGGGAAGAAGGATATTTTGTCCTGTCAAAATTTGGCATTTGTAATTTTCAGTAGCTGGCCATAGGAGTGTTGTGGTGGAATTTTTTATGAAAAGTGAGAAGCGTGAGGAAGTAAACTTTGTGCTGTGCTCCGTTGGTGATTTCCATGACTGTTCATTTGTTCATTTTCTTTACCATCTTTGTCCATCAGCCTAGGAAAACAATGGAACCAAGCTAGGGTGGAAAGGCAGGAGAGGTTAATTTCCTTTCTCCTCTCTCTCTCCTTTCTCTCTCAGTGATAACTGAGTACCAACCTGCACAGATCAGCATATCCTACTGTAGGACTAATGTAGACCTTTAGGAAGAGGCAGTGTACCTGGACCATATTTCATCTAATATTGCATCAGAGGAAAGTCAGTCTGCCATTTATCTTCTTGATTTTCTGCCATTTCAGTAGTCAGTTAATCATGTGAACATACTCTTTGGTGTTGTGTGTTTGACTACTAGTTATTGAAGCTTGGATAAAAATTTTTATAGAAAATCACTTGGCATTTGCAAAATCTCTTCTGCATATTCAAAATAAAATTTTCTTCTTAGAATCAGTGTGTCTTTCTTGATCACCTAATACCTGGCCCTAAATATCTATTTTTGTTTTTTTTTTTTTTTTGAGACAGTCTTGGGATGTAGTTCAGGCTGACTTTAAACTCACTATTAGGCCAAACTGGCCTTGAACTCACAATGATCCTCCTGCCCCAGCCTCCCAAGTGTTGGAATTACAGGCCCATGCCACCATGCCAGTCTCCTTGCCCTCAATATTTAAACTCCCCAAAATAGCTTAACCTCATGCCCAACAAGTTAAGGAAGGGCTGTTGGCTTTAGTTGTTACCCAGTGACCGGCCTTTTCATTGCAGTCTTTCTGTAGCCAATGTGGCACTTCACAAGTTTGCTTTGATACAGTATAATTAAGAGCTACTTTGAACAACGGTGTGGGTTGTGTTTTTCTAATTTAGAGAGAGCAGAAGAAAGGACCTAAATAGCAAAAGCAATTTCAAACCTAAGTTATTCTGGCATTTCTCTGTCTCTGTCTCTCCTTTTTTTCTTTTTCTTTTGTCTTTTTTTAAACCTTGTGTATATGTTGAAGGTCTTGGGAAGCAGAGGTTTCTTTGAAGAAGAATGATTCTGGCAGAATAAACCTGGCAGAATAATTCTGTTACATTTCTTTCTACACCTTGATCCCAGAGGAAACTCCTGCGTTGTTTTGGATAGGGAGATGACGCTCACAGGCAGCGCTGACTGCAAGAAGCCTTTTCGCAAACCCTCTCTCCTGGATGTCGGTGTGCACTCAGTACTCTTGCCTGTGTTGGGTAGCTGTACTGGTTTTCTCTCATCTGTTTGCAGTTTACTTGTTTGAGGGCAATGAAGTTCTCTCTTAAATTCATTCAGCTTGGACATTATGTTTTTATTAATCTATTAATTACGGTTTTGGTTTTTGTCTGCTTGGGCATATTAGTATGATTTTTTTCTTTGGTATCTTAGATGTGACTTGAAATTATAAAAGGTCTTAGTTCAGAAAGATTATTTGTAAGAGGAATTTCATCATATTTGTTATTCTTGACTAGTTAAGGATTTTGCGCGTCTGGAGGTAAGGTGTTTACTGGAATGATACTTCACATCGGAATGTTAATTTTAAAAATACACTTAATGTGCTCGCTTCGGCAGCAATATACTAAAAAATACACTTAAGTCCAAATGCTATATTAATGAGATAGGAGCCTCAGATCCCCAAATCTGGATCCAAGGCAAGAAAACTAAACCTTTAACAGATGGAGTAATTTTCACTTACTCTTACATTGTGGTTTAAAGGCAATACTGTGAGATAAAGGGGATCATGTATTTAATGTAAGAAACTGTGATAACAGAAGCTGTAGTGACATACAAGAAGTATTGAAAAAGGAGAAATGAAAAGCAAAATGTTCATCTCTGCAACACTCTGGGAGAGAGAGTGCTCTAATTTTAGACAAGTAGCCTGATTATTTTTAGAAAACCATCATTGGAGGAGAGGAGGGCAGTTTGCCATTATTTGGTAGAATGTTCAGCTCTCATTTGCTTCAATTCTCTGCAGACCAAGCAAATTTCTGATCTCTAATTTTGTCTTCTGTGAGGACTTGCCCGGTGCAGATATCTGCTCCCATCATTCTGACAAAAATAGCTTTCATCAAAAATTTACCTGTGGCTTATGGCATTTAAACTACTTAGGTTGTGTTTGGTTAACACAAGTTGCTTTTTTAAATTTGATGGGCTGACAAAAATAAAATTTCTGAATTTGAAAATCCGTAGATCAGGTGATTTTGCTTACAGTAAGTATCAGTGTTACCAGCCATTATGCTAGATTTCACAGCATTCTGCCAATTTAGAAACATAATGGTTTTTATTTCTGTCGTCAGTTTATAATGACAGGATATCTCACTGAGTAATGATGGTGCCATACAATTTTTTTAAAAAAAGGTTTTAAAAACTGTACTTGCTGTTTAAGTGATATTAAAGATATCAATCGATACTTAAAATATCAAAATGCAGTTTCTAGGATGTATGCATCACCCTTGATGATCTAGAGCTGACCAGCGGTGATATGTGCAAGAGTAAAACTTGGAGATGTGGATACTGTACTTGCTTTAGCTGCAGCTACTGCTGGAGCAGCTGGAGGAGGGTGTACTCGGTCATCCATAGAGGGTGGAGTTTACCTGCCTCTCCCTCCCCTGCTCTGCCCTGCCCCTTCCTCTGCAAGTTGAGGCTTCTGAGTGCATCTCTTGCCTCTTCAGGCCGTGGCCTTGGAGCAGAGGCCCATTGATAGCACCTCCAGCTGGACTTAGAGGTCAGTGAGTTGAGTCAAAACTTCTGGGGATTCCAGGTTTTGTTCCTGTCTATTTTTTCTAGATAGAGTAATTAGTTAAATCTTAACCATTCTAGTTAGATGCTAGTGTTTTTTTTTTTTTTTTTTGGTGCTGGGGATTGAACCCAGGGCATTGTACATTGTAACCATGTACTCTAACACTGAGCTACACCATCAACCTGATGCTGATAACTCACAATAATGTATTAGAGACGTTTGTGTTGTTAGACTGAATAATAAGAGTTTATTTTTTTAGTTGATTTTGTTCAGCACTATTTTTAGCTTTGCTTATTGGAATTTAAAAGCCAACCTTAGGACATTTTGGGTTCACAATCAAATTTCAGTTGAAAGTGCTGTTCTCATGTCTTACCATCCCCCCAAAAATTCAGCTTCATGGACTATCAGCATCCTTCCTCCCAGATAGGTATGTGTCATGGCTTGTGTCTAGATGGCCCCCCAAAGCCTCATAGGTGGGGCTCTTTCAGAGGTCAGTGGATCTAGAGTGTGTGACACTGGAATTGATTCAAGGTGCAGTGCTAGGCTCAAGAGCACTAGGATTAGGAGTATGAGTACTACCCACGCTCAGTAGCCTGCATAAGATATAAGGGGGAGAAGGTCGCCGTTAAGGTCCCTTGCTTGCTTGCTTTTGCTGTTTTCTGCCTGCCATAAACTGTTTTCCTCTGTGATGCCAACCTGCCTTGGGAGCCAGCTGATTATAAACTGAAACCTCTTCAAACTGTCAACTCAGTGAACCTTTCTGCTTTTAAATTTGGGTGTTGGGTATTTTTGCCTTAGCTACAAGAAAGGTAACTAAGACAGTATGTTTGATAAAATTTACAATTAATAAAACAAACAAAAAAAGACTTTATTCCCAAAGTCCATACTTGAAGCTCATTCTTTGTGGTTATTCTATGAATTTGGACAAATGTACATGATATCTGTCTATCTCGCTATCTATGCATCCATTCATCCTACTATAATTATGATATCATTCACAATAGTTTCACTTTCCTAAAAGTCCTGTTCTCTGCCTGTTCATCCTTCTTCCAAAGTTCCCAGCAATCACTGATCATTTTCATCAATTCGGAATGTCTTATAGTTGAAATCATGAAGTATATAGTCCTTCTACATTGATTTCTTTCACTTAGTAATATGCCTTCAAGGTTCCTCCATATCTTTTTTCTCTGAGACGATTTAACTGAGGACATTTGCATTGAGCTACACCCTTGGCCTCTCTTATTTTTTATTTTGAGACAGCATCTTGCTAAGTTGCTCAAGCTGGGTTTGAACTTGCAATTCTTATGCCTTAGTCACCTGGAATGCTGGGACTACAGGCCTGTGCCACCACTATTTTAATGCTTTGGTAGCCCACTTCTTTATAGTGCTGAAAATATCATGTGTCTCAGTTACTTTTCTCTTGTTGTCGAGACAAAATACCTGACACCCAATATGAAGGAAGGAAACGTTTATTTCTTACAGTTCTTGGAGGTTTCAGTCCATACTCAGCTGGCTCCAAGGCAGGGTGGCGTGGCTGAGGGGCAGCCATTCATGGTGGCTGCAAGTGGCAAGAGCAAAAAGGGCAAAAGATAGGGGGGAAATACGCCTTCTTCCCTCCCTTATATTGTATGCCACCTCCACACCGGGGCAGGTGCAGCACTCACATCACCAGTCCCAGTGCTAGACAACAAACCAATCACAAATGCTAGATTCAGCTGCCTGCATGACTGCATGAGGCTTGGGGGCCACCTAGGCACAAACCGTAACGTCATGTTGTATGGATATATCACAGTTTATTTAGCCATTAATACTGAAGGGTAAATTGGATACTTCCGAACTTTGGCAATTATAAGTAAAACTGCTCTAAATATCCACATGCAGTTTTATGTATAGACATGAGTAGGAGCACAAAACTGTCTTCCAAAGTAACTACATTCCCACCAGCAATGGAAGAGTATGAACGCTTTTGTTGAATCCTATAGAAATTGGTATGTTAAATGTATTTTTGATGAATTCTTTATGAGGATATTGTGACAAGAGACTACATCCCCAGCCTTCCAGTTGTTTTTGAGACAGGGTCTTGCTATGATCCAAGTACCTCAAACTTGCCATGTAGCCCAGGCCAGTCTCAAACTTGCCATCCTCCTGCCTCCACCTCCCAGAGTGCTAAGATTACAGATGTGGCCCATCACATCCCGCTTCCAATTTTTTAATATACATTTTGACATCCAAAGTAACTTTTTAATTATCAGCATAGTTTTCCAGATTGTATTATATTCACTTGTGTGAAGAAATTCTGTATTGGTACTTTTAAAAAATTGGTTTAAGATACCTGTTACTGGAAATTTTATTGTACCAACATGCTTTATATGCTGATTCATGTCATGTAGAGTAGTTTTTTGTTTTTCCTACTATTAGTCCTGTCTTATGTTCTTTAGCGGCTTGTTATTTAGAAATCTCAGCACTTTTAATTTTAAATGCTTGTCTTCCAGGAGGTAGTTCTATAAATGAGTTAGTATTTTTGTCTCTTAACAACAAAAGAGAACAAAAACCCTTTTATTATGTATGATATATAATTTTCCAAAAACTTGTACTATTTGAGGTCATTTTAGACTAATTTGATTTCTCATCATAATGTGTGGTGTACAGAGGAAGTAATTGGGAAGCTTTGTTGGAATTGGAATATAAGGCAGGTCTCCCTTTTTTGAAAGATAATTTAGAGGAGAAATACATGGTATTTTGAGCTAGTCTCTGTCCTTATCTTCCATACAGCTTTGTATTTTCTCTGTGAGTTCCTTACAGTGCTTTGCTTTTTTTTTTTTTTGGCATTTCTCATGACAATGCCAAGTATTTTACTTAAAATTCATAGACAGTACTAAATTATGAGAAGTACTGAAAGAAAATGCAATTGAGGGTTTATATTTTACTATTCTATTGTGTCCAAACCACCCACTTATATTTTATCATTTGCTCAGAAGAAGAAATATAAATTTGATGGCAACTTCTTGTAAAAAGCTTTCGTAATGATCCATTTGAGCTCAGTTGCTCTGTGTGTCCTTTGTAGCACATCCTGTTCTGGTTCCACTGGATTATAAACATTTATCTTTATATCCTCCACTACTGAAGGCATTCCACATATGCTTGGAAATTAAATTAGAAAGCGCCCCTAAAATTTTTATAATGTGCTTTTTATAAATTCTAAAGAGAGAAATTTTGTGACAATTGGTCTGTCATACTGTCATTTTGCTCTTGTTTCATTTTGCCTACTAATATTTTTCTTTTTAGGTTTTCACTGGACACTAAGGAACTTGGAATGTAGGACCCTTAGCATACATTTGTGTCCACTTAGTCTGTTTTTTAAGGTGAGATCTAAGAAGAATTGGAAACAACCCTAAATATAAACAGGCAAATAAAACAATTCTATATGTGGTTTAAAATGTATAGGCAGACCTGTTTTATGCTAAATCATAGAGCTGTTTTTCATGGGAAACTTAAAAGGAAAGCAACTCTAGAGAAGACTCCCTTGACTTCTCAGGGTGGAATCACTGTCCTAAGTAATGTGCTACATGGCCGCATTGCAATTCTAATCCGCCTACATGCAGAAGTCAATGAGGTCTTTGTTCCAGACTTGTGGAAGAATGCATGAGCCAAGTAGTAGTGGGAGTTCAGTTTAGTTCCACTGTTTTGTAGATTGGGCAAATTTTCAAAGGGATCCAGACATTTACTCTTGCAAGCAATAGAAACAAAAGCATAAAATTCATTTTTTTTTTTCAACTGAGGAACTTACTTTAAAACGTTACATGTCACTTATCCCTCCTGGCTAAATATGGGTTGAAATGTTGGGAACCTAGAGATTGACCTTTTGAGGATACAGACACCAACAGTTATCTAATTTTTCTCATTCAAAGATGGAAGCAACTATTTGAGAACCTGTGCTCAATTATAAATTGTTCAGCCTTTAAAGTGGAAACTTCTTTATCCTTTGCAAATTGTCCAACACAAGCTTTACCTGCAACTGGGCATGCAGAACGCAGAACTTAAATTGAGTAGAGACTATTGGCAAAAGTGTGGTAGAGAGTCAGGAGATTATTTAAGTCTTTGTGGAACTGAATTTTGCTGAAAACCAGCTGGTATTTCTTATCTCAGAGGTTATTCACCTTTGTCAAATCAGTTGCTGTGGCATTTTAGCATTTCCTTAGAATGTTACTATGAGAAAGGAATATATTGAAAAGGTCAGATGAAGGAAGTATTCTTAGAAATGTCCCTGACAGTAAGATTGTAGGACTGGGATTTTTTTGGAGGTGGATGTATACTATTTATTAAAATTCATCTGTGTGAACAGTTTTACAGATGAGAAAATAGACATGTGAATGCTCTGTACTTCCTGGTATAGAACCTATCTCACTTCGTATTTGATTATTTGTGTCTGTTCTCACCTGTCGATTGAAATTCCTTTAGGGCAGAGACTTACTTTTATCCAGCACCCAGCCTATTGCCTGGCACACATTAAGTTTCAGGATATGTTTGTAAATGAATGAATCATTTAATGAATGAACCAGACAACAAGCTAGACTCGTCTAAGCTTACTCTATCTCATTGGGTTACTGCTTATTTTATAAGTCAAGCCTTTTTCTTTCTATAAAAGGCTACAACAAAATCATACCTCAGTCCAGTAAGGGAGTAGCAGGGAACAAGAGTCCTGGACCTCAAAAACCTGTAGTTGTATGTGTGTGTGTTATAATTACCACAACAATGAATATATACAAAGAATAAAAGCAAGTATAGGTAATTCCATGAACATGATAGGTGGTGAATCGAACTTCCCAATAAATACCCAGATGTCTTTAGTGGAAATTTAATCCCCAGGCACTGGGCATCTGCCCCACAGAGAACAAATCTTTGCTGCTACCATGAAGGCTTGTCACATGCTCATGGCTAAAGGAGACCTGGGGACCAGAACTGCTAAAATCAACTAATTGGGAAAGATGTACTTATGCGAGACTGGAGGCTTCTGGCCTCCTTAGGGGTGTGCCATGTATGTGAATGAAATTTTTTCAGTTCAGCTTCAGGAAAAAGAATATTTTCTTTGATTTTATTAAAGGCTGTCTTATCTAAAGCTTCTTTTTTTTAATGTCCTGTTTTTTTTTAAGTCATTGGAAGAAGATCTCAAAAGACTTTGATCATCAAGCTTTATGGCCACAACTAGAAAACATAATTTCATTGTAGGATTCTAACCCATGTCTGTGGTGGGTGTGTCAGCCTACCACGAACAGATATTTATCGAGCTCCAGGTTTTTGCCAAGGATAGTGCCATAAGGATTGTAGAGTAGCATTTTAAAAATTGTAGGCAACAACTCCTAATGTCTCAGAGTCAATTTAGTGATGGGCAACCAGCATTTTCTAACAAATGAAATGAAAAATAGAATGACTATCAGATTACATCATAGTATTATTTTCTTTGATCAAACGAGTTTTAATAGCGTGTATATCTTGAGGGTTCCAATATGAAATGTCTTTTTTTTTGTCTTTTTAAAAGATTATATTTTAAAGCTAATAAAACCCAGCAAAACAGAACAGAATAAATCCAATCAAAACACAGCAGTGAAATTGGTATGGAACATCAAAGCAGGGTAATAAGAAAACAACAATGGCTACTATAGTATAACTCGTTAATCTTCACAGTAGTTGTCCATTCCATCCAATACAGCAAAATCAGACCAAAACAGAATAAAACCAATCAAAACAGAATATTGAGGAAAGCAAGAAAAAAATAATAAGAACAAAACAGAACAATATTAGACTTCAAAAACATGACCGAAAAAAAATCCCCCATATTTGCCATATTACATACTGTTATCCTTCCTGTAGATGCTCAGACTGCCAGCCCCAGGCCTGTAAATTCAACCAAACAATACAATCCTTCAGGTGCTTTTTGTACCTCAGTTGCTATCAGCTCAGGCTGTCTTCCAAACCAGCTGGTGGCTTATTGTGTGAGGGGGTTTGGTGATTCTCAGCCTGCACACCGGTGGGCTCACAGGAGGCACTGACTTTTTCTCTTCCTGGGCCCCACATGGTCTGCACAGCTTACCAGAAAGGCTGGCTGGTTGGCTTGTTGATCGGCTCCTCCCAGTCCCAGCATGGCTGATTTTTAGGAGTCACTATCTGACTTTTCTTTCTCTTCTGGGTCCCGCATGGTCAGCAAGTAGAGATGTGGAGATGTCAGGGAACAGAAGGTGAGGGCTGACCCGTGCCGAGGACCTCGACGTTTTTTTTGGTCTTTTTGAGACAGCTTCACTCTGCGGTTCAGTCTCTCCTTGAACTCATTTTGTAGCCCAGGCTGGCCTCGAACTCACAGGGATCACCTTGCTGCAGCCTCCCGAGTGCTAGAGTTACAGGTGTGTGCCACCATGCCTGGCTGAAGTGTCTTTTTTACTTTGTGTGATGGTCAGAAAACCTTGAACTGTACTATTGCAGAAGATACCAAAAATATAGATTTCTTTCTGTTGAATAAGTAAATCTTTTGTTGCGACAGCGCACCTTACACAAAGAAGTACTCAAGCAGTGACCTATGTGGTATGCATAATGAGTGTTGTGTTTTCACAAAAGTGCAATGATAATACAGGTTGAAAGTGTTGGGGAGACGGTGGTATTTGAACTAAACCTGAAGGGGTAGGTAGGGTTTGGAAGGAGTGAGAGAGAATAGTTTAGAGAAATGGTATATGGATAATAGAGAAGGCAAGTAGAGTTTAGCTGGATATAGTGGTGCATGCTTTTAATCCCAGCACTCGGGAGGCTGAGGCAGGAGGACTGCTGTGGGTTTGAGGCCCCTGGCTTATGTTGTGAATTCAAGGCCAGCCTGAACTACATAGCAAGACCTTGTTTCAAAAAAGCGAGTTTACATCGGAGAGTTTTAGTGTATGGTTTGGAGATAGAAAATGAAACAGTATTATTGTTCAGACTTACGGATGCTTTGTAATAACATGCCTGAGGAGTCTGCATTAGATCAGGTAACCTGCAAGGAGTTGGAAGCTGAAGAGTGATATGATACAGGATGGATTTATGGAATGTTTTCCGTCTCCTTCATACTCCACTTCAGTTGTAGCCCTCCTAAGGGAATTTCAGCTAGGTGGTTTTGGGATACCAAGTCTCTGGCATCAGATCAAAGAGAGCTAGAAAGGACTTTGGCTGCTCTCCAGAATGTAAATAGAAAGGTAGAACAAGTCCCATGTGGGTGCATGTGAAATACTCCCACTGAGCAGCAGCCGAGTCCTGAGCTGTCTGTTTGAAATACAGTAAAGAATAGACTTAAAGAATATTTCTTCTGCTATCACTGCTGAATGTTTGCTCTCAGTCTAGAGGGAAAAGCAGATAAAAAGGGCTCAGGATTTTGAAATACTGGGAACCTACCTGAAATGTTCTATGTAAGTATTTGACTGGTGACCTCTTTGCCCTCAGCCCACCCTCACTGAATCTGGCATTTTGGGAATGATCACCAAAAATTTCTCTTTGTGGGAAAGGGACACAATGTTTACCTGCCAAACTTCTTAACTGCTTTCCAATTGAGGAGTAATTTAAATAGGTTTCTGAAATAATAGTGTGTATTAAAGGGAACATGATCGATATAATTAGTGTTAATCTGTAACACTAAATACAGTAGTAATTTTGATTGATTTTTCAGTTGAAAGTTTTGATTCCTTTTTTTTTTTTTTTTTGGTGGAACTGGGGATTGAACTCACAACCTTGCGCTTGCCAGCCAGGCACTTAGGCTGCTGAGCTAGATCCCCAGCCCTTGTGTTTTTGCGACAGGGTCTCACTATGCCATTTAGGCTGGCCTTGAGCTCACTTTGTAGCCCAGGCTGGTCTCGAACTTGCAACGATCCTCCTGTCTCAGCCTCCCAAGTGCTGGGATCACAGGTGTGAGCCACCATGCCCGGCTTTGATTCCTTTTTGTAATAGATTTTCAAATATTTTTAATTGAGGCTATCCTAGGAATTACTCAGTTTTTAAGTGAAATAATTAGAAAATAAGTAAATGCTTGCATCTCATAGTAAAGATTATTTAGCTCTCGTGTAGGAAGATTGTGTATATCTTAGATATTTAATGGGGCGCGTTGTTTAGTCAGGAATGTAAAAGCAAGGCCAATGAAAGATGTGAAGGGATGTGAAGAATACAGGCTTTGGTTTCTAAAGCAGTGTGTGGAGTATGCATTTCTATTCTTTTGCTAAGAGGGTGGGTGAATGAAAAATGAAGAAGGGGTGTATTCGTTTATACTTATTTTATGAAGGCATCTGCTCACAATCAGTCACTTGTAGAGAGAGTGCCAGCTGGGAGGGTATTTCGATGATGTAAATTGTCCATCCGCTCAGAAGGAGGACAAGGATGCCTTGTGTGGAGGACTGAATTCCTACCCAGAGGACAAGGGAGGGACGTTCTCATAGAGATCTAAATGAGATCTGTTCGCATTTTCCATTTTATTTGCAGTTTTCGACTTGTCATTCTCACTGCTCTCCCAGCTATGGTTGCTGTTAGTCTTGGTTAGTCCGTTTCCCTCCTTTCTCTGCTACCACTTAGACTATGTCTGGGAGGAGGCATCATTGGAAAAATGGTGCCATTTTTTCCAATAGTATTGTTTTCCTTGTCTTTCTGCTTGACTGGTTCATTTTTGTGAGCTGTGTAAGAGCTAAAGGATAATATTACAGATTCGATTTTTGGAATGAGTCAGATCTCTTTCCCTTTCCTTTTAACTGCTAGTCTTTTTTTATATAAATGAAATAAGTAATTGTAGGTATCAAATGGATTTGAGGTGCCCTTAATCTTATACAGTTTCTGACTAGACTTCTGCTTGTGTGTGTGTGAATAGAGAAAAAAAATTCAGATTTCCTTGGACCAAATTTTCAAACGGTATGCCCGGCAGCAGGGAGCTCGAAGAGATTTTAGTAGAAATCTTTGTTTTTATATTCTTTGCCTTCTTAGATCTATAGAAGGCAACAGAAAATATTTTAGGCTTTTTGGCTTCCTACAGTTGCTCAGACTTGCTCTCATGGCCAGGAAGCAGCTGTAGATAGTGTGCAAACAAGCAGGTGTGGCTTTGTTTCAGTAAAACTTTATGTATGAGAAGCAGGTGATAGGATGGATCAGTCAGCAGGCCAGTTTGCCATCCTCTGCTTAGATTCTAGACTATTGAAGGTGCACCCTAAGGCTTGATTCTGGAAAGAGGTAAGATCAGTGACACACGGTGTTTCTAAAATGAGAAGGAAGTCTGCCCTGTAGATCTGATGTGAATATGTGAACCAGTTTATGGCACATCTGGACTTTCAGAATGTTCTCACTTCTTCAATCGCATGTGCTCCTTTTCTTCCCCCTGCTCTGTTCTTTTTCTTTATTACCTATATGACTATTGGATATTTTCTCTTAAACCATATATGTGTGCACACACCTGTGTGTATTTTTTAAAATAAGCATCTGTAATTCCTTTTTCAAAAAGTAAATGTTTCTCTGCTGGTCTTTAACCAGCAGAACGTAACACCCTCCCTGAAAATGCCGACACTACCCAACGCAGGCTGGGATTAAACAGGTCTAGGCTTCTAGGTGACGGCGATGAAGTGTTTTCTTAGCGTTTTGTGTGTACTGAGGCAAAAGTTAATTCTTTGCTTCCAGATGCGTCCCTTCCTATTGAGATACACTGGTGGCCCTGCATTATTTTGTTAGCTATTAAGCATGGGGTGAGGGGCAGGTGCCAGCGGGGATGGGAAATTGGGTTTATAGAGAATCTTAATTACTGTCTGCCTGTAAAGGATACCACTGTGAAATGCTCAATAACTTTTTAAAAATGAAATGTTTATTTTTACTTGTCTGGGAAGTGGGGCCTTGAGGATATCAGTTGAATGATAGAGGAAACTGGTGTGGAGAAAAATGTTGGGGAGTTTGGGTTCAGTTGGCCCAGTCACCCTAAGCCCCCTTGGATATGGAGTGTGTAGCTTGTGTTGCGTTTAACATCTGTTTGCGCCTTAAAGAAGATGGACCGCTGTTGTTGGGGTCACTGCTTGAGCTTATGGTTGACACTGGAATAAATGCTTGGCCTACGAGAGCCAAAGTAGTCACTTAGGAAAGCCTAATTCATTTCATGATGCAGCACTAAGGTCAGAATCCTTTTCCTGCCTAAATTTTTAAAGGGCAAGAACCAGAATGGAGAAGAATTTATAGTAAGAAAATAGTTCTCAGATGTGACTATACATGAAAATTATCTCTGGTGCTTTTAAAAATACACAGATTTTGGAACATTACCCAGAACCTACCAGAATGGAACTTCTAGAGATGAGGATCAACAATTTGCATTTTCAGAAGTTTTCTAACAGCCAGTTTGAGACCTGATGCTGGACCAGATTTTGAGAACTACTGGGGAAGAAAGGCCTGGAACCAGGCTGGCTCTGATGGCGAGGGGCCTTCCAGAGCTCTGTGAGTTTTGAACTCTTTGGGTACTAGATGTTTCTTTTAGCTTCCATACTTACATTGATCCTGGACATGTCCGTTTTTTCCTTCTCAAGGGAAAGTTTTGGGAGGCTTACTTCACCATAGATCAAAGTGAGTTCCATTGACCCACACCAGAGAAAGTCTTCATGGTCGATGTAAATCCAGCTGCTGATTGGTTCATTTACATAATACCTGTCCTTTCCCATTAAAAAGCAGTTTCTTTTGGAATCCTCTTTTCCTCACCAGCTATGACTGACTGGCCTCCCTTCCCACCCCTCTTGTCCCTTCCCCGCTCCTCTCTTTCCTCTCTTTCCTCTCTTCTTTTTCTTTTCTTTCTTTCTTTCTTTTTTTTTTTTTGCCCTCCCTCCTTCCCAGCCTAGCAAAATTACTTGGAAATTGTTTTCATTAGCTGGCTCCAATTCCCACCCCACCCCACTCCACCCAACATTCTCTCTGGTTTCAGCTCTATCACTACTGAACCCTTGTCAAGGAAACAGTGTCCTTCAGCTTGCTCAATCAGTGGCCAAGCCTTAGTCTTCATTTTTCCTGACCTCTCAGGAATATTTGCTTCTGTTGATTATTCTCTCCCTGAAGTGGTTTTTCAAAAAATTTTGTTCTTAAAATTTTGCTGTTCATACTCCTACTTCAGTAGATATTTCCCTTGAAGTTTCTTTGTTGAATTCTCCTTGTCTTCCCCATCGTTAAGATTTATTATGCCCCAAGACCCAGTCTATCTACCCCGCACTTATCTATATCTATTTATAATCATTTTCATCTAATCCCACGGGCTTTGAATACTGACTCTATGCTGATGACTTCCGGATGTTTCTCCCCTGCCTAGACCTGTCCCTGAACTCTATCCTTGAATATCTTAGTTGCTTACTTGACATTTCCACAATGTTTCATAAGCATCTAAAACTGTTCTACCCAATACCAGCCTCCCAATTTCCTTGCAATCCATCCCTGTGCCTGTTTCTGTAAATGGTGGCTTCATCATTCTAATTGTGCAAGCCAAAGCTTATAACTGTATCCAGTCCACCAGGAGACTGATCATTCTACTCTCAAAACATACTCAGAATCTGGTCACTACTTTCCACTTCTACCCTGGCCCAAGCTACCACAGTCTCTTGCCTAGATTGTCAAAAGTCCCTTCCCCACCCACCTTTTTGTGTCCTCTGTAGTCCTTAGCTAGTATAGCGGTCAGAGTAACCCTTTTGAAATACTAATCAGAGCATGTCATTTCCTTGTACAAAGGTCTCCTGTGGCTTTTCACCTCACTCAGAGTAAATGCCAGGTCTTACAGTGGCCTGCAGGGCTCTGCATGGCTTCAGTTCCTCCCTTTCCTGTAGCTACTCTGACCTTATCTTCTAATCCTTTCCACCTTTCTCACTCTTACCCCAGGCAGGCTGACCTCACCACTCTGAGAAACTAAGGCAGCAGCAGGCTCCTGCCTTAGGGTATTTGCGTTTGTCTCTCCCAGAATGCTCTTCTCCCACAGGTTGTCCTGGTTCAGCTCTTCAGACCTCTGCTCAAATGTCACCTCATCTGTGTCGGTGAGGCCATCTCTGATAATGCAGTATTAAGAGAACCCCTCTAATATCTTCCATCCCAGTTTTTTCATGATCCTCTGACACATAAAATTTTTGTTTTTAATTTTATGTGTCCCTTACCCAACCCTGCTCCCCCTTGAACTGCAAAGTTGGACTTCAAGGTCCTAGTTTAGGACTTTATCTGTCTTATTCACTGTGATGGCGCTAATGTCTACAACATTGACTGCCTGGTATAGTAATGTTCAATAAGTATTTGTTGAATGAATGGAAGAATTTGAACCTGAAGAGTTTAAGAATCATGGCTGTTAAACTTGACCCAAGGGTGGTGTGGTAAGAAAACTGATAAGCAACTATAAAAACTGAGAAAGATGTGTATTTTTTTTCAAATCCATTTTATTCAAGGATAAAAAGAAGAAAAAAAAAACCTACAACAAAATTTGAAAGCACGTCAGCGGGGGGCAACAATGGTACATACATTGCGCATTGTCATCCCCAAATCATTCACCCAGACCACTGGACATCTACATTCAATTGTCCGTCCCAACAATACCAACACAAATGAGAAAGATGTGTATTTAAGATATCTTCGGTTATTTGTAGTTATTTCTTGCTTTAAAGAGAGATGTGAATAATAGCACATGATCTAGGGAAATTAGGGGCTAAGTTTATTGGGAATGAAAAGAACTAGAAACCAAAAGACATTCTAGCAAAATGAAGGAGTGTAGTATTCCAAATGGCTTGTCATAATGGGCTTTGGTGTCAATTCATTTAGCAAATAGTTGTGGAAGTAAAAGTAAACTATTAACTTTCTGCCACTTTGTGAGAGACAGAAGATGATTAGAGTTAGTCTTAGACTATTATAACATTATGATTAGATATTAGAATCTCTTTTCATAATGAGGTTATTGTTTTCTCTCCTTTTGCTATTTGTCACCCTTCTATGTGGTTGAAAACCAAACTAGTCAATTCTTAAAAGTTTATAAACGTCATTTGACAAGAAATAGCTTCCTATAAAGTTAAGGTGTCCTTTTTTATATTTTAATGAGTATATATTTTCTAAGAATACAGGTTTTACTTATGTATCTCATATGTCGGTGCCCTTTTATTTATTTTTTTAATATTACAAATGACACATTTTCCTTTTTTCTCCTGTGACTTTTTTTCATTAGTTCCCTCATGTCAAGTCCCATAGCTGGAAGCTTGTTCAACAGCGTGAGTGCATTTTTTGCCTGAGCTTGGATGAGTGGGAGTAAATGTTGGCCTCATTCTTCTAGCTTAGCTCAGGATTGCAGGCATGCTTGTGACCTACTAGCCTGAATTAGGGCTGGTATTGAGTCTTGTAAGCTTGAGGCTTGGGCAAATAAGGCAAATTTTACTTGAGAATCTTGTTTCTTTCAGTAAAGATATCACATAATATGACAAAGACATATCCTACAGATTAGGATACATTTACCCTTGCGTTTTGATAATGGAAAATGTCTATTACCTCTAACTGTAATTTGCACCTATTTTAAATTACCCTGCAAGCATGCTTGACATTCTAGTGTTGAGTTAAGAATTCTCTGGTCACATAAGAGCCGTCTTAGGGAGTCAGAGTTGCCATGTTAAGTCAGTTATGAGCCTTCCGTATGCTGAAGAGGACATGGCATTCTTGGATACTGCATTTGGGCAGTGAGGACCGCTACTCTAGATTAGTGCTGTGGTCTTACTCAGTAATAGCACCAAGCAATTTTTGTGGGTTATAGGGAGAGAGTAAAACTGGATTTTTAAAATGGGGGTTGTTTTGTTTTTGTTGTCTGTTTGCCTTAAGTTTTAAGTTTTTATTTTTTTTAAAACATTTTATTATGAAATGATTGCTTTTTATACATCTCTGCTTAACTTTTTTTTTTTTATACCGGGCATCAAACTCACAACCTCACACTTGCCAGGCAGGCGCTTATGCCACTGAGCTAAATCCCCGGCCATAAGTTTTAAATTTTATATTTTATGGAAAAATCTAGTTTCTGAGATTATGAGTGTGTCTTCTCCAAAATTATACCATGTTTCAAAACTTGTCTGCCTTTTAGCTGCATTAGCCAAAGCCATACCTTCGGTGTTTTATTAGCTTTTAAAAAATGCTAACATGGCTACCTTCTTCTGTCTACCTACTTCTGCTGTATTTTATTGTGACAGCATAGAATTGAGATGCTTTTCCTATTCCAGCTCTGCCCATCTGAGGTTCTTGATGACAATAATAATAGCTCATGTGTGAGAGGAAGGGCTTTTCGCCTGTACTTGAGATTGTCAGCCTTTTGTTCATCATTTAAAAGGGACACCTCCTCAAATAGTAAGTTCCATTGCATTTGCTGTCATAAATTTAGTTAAAAATCACTATTTTCTGTACAGTTGTAAAGGTTACTTGTCATTATTTGTGAATCGTGCGCACTTGAAGTATGCTTCCTGTGGGAGTGGCCCTTGCACTGCTGGCATTTGGCTGGTGGGCTAGGGGGAGGCCATGTACAAGAAGCACTGAAACGTAAGGGAAAGGAACAGGGTAAGCTGTTTTTTTTTAAAGAGGTCTGTTTTAGAGATGAGTTGTAGAAACTAGTTCTTCAGCAGGCAATTAGGACTGGGTTTTTTGGCGGTTGGAATGTACTCACATCACCTCTACACATTGTCTGTATGCTCGGATGTTCTTCCCAGTGCTTTCTGATTGCCTGTCTGTCTGCTGAGGATCCCAAATTCAGCATGAACTTGGCTCTCGGTCATCTTAATGGGGAAGGCTCTATTTGTGCAATCGTCTGCGGAGGTGGAACAATAACAGCTGGTATGCAGCTGGACATGTTGTCCTGGGAACTCTTGTTTCAGCCAGCAGTTAGGGTAATAGGACTGAAAGCGTTTTCAAATAGTTGCCTTCTGTGTCTACTGTTTGCGATAACTGTTTGGAGAATCCTATTTCATAGCCTAAACATGCACCATCTCTGATGAAATTTGTAGTACAACTTTATGAAAGTTCTATATTCCTGAGACTGGCTGCAAGGCGAACATTGATTTTCTCATTTCTAGAGTTAACATAAAAGAACAATAGTGAACCAGTGACCCTTAATCTGATGCTTGATAGTAAATTGGTTTTTGTCTTCTCATTCAAACTATGGAAGGGCATTTTGAAATTTTGACAATTTCTCTATGGCCATTATCATTCATTACTCAACTGTATAGGATGGTGTTTCACAGGCTCCTCATAGAATTCTTCAGAGCTGCACATAACAGAAGCATTTATGTTTCCTAGCAGTCAGTATTTGAATCCAGTCCTAAAACAGGAAGAGTTTCTCCCCTACTCAGAGAGATTAGAAATACTTCACCATGGAGGCGGCTTAAGCAGGATTCCTTGGTTTGGTCACCCAGCCTTCAGAAAGGCTGGATCTCACTCTTCAGACAGCCCCCTCCCCTTCGCTCATTCGCTCAGCCGGCATCATCGGTAGGATTCAGAGCAGAAGGTACCAGTTGATTTTGTGTGCTGCTTTCTGACTGTCTGCACCACTGCAGTTTTTTGGGTTTTTTTTTTTTTCCTTTTCTTTTTTGTTTATGGAAGGAATGTCGCAGAGGGAGAGGGAGAGGCAGGAGAACATTTGGTAGCAAAATATTTTCTCCAGGGTGTGTATATTCATGGTTATTCTTCATGTGCTGGAACATGAAGGGGGGAGTGGAAGACGCTGTACTTGTACTGTTGCTGGGTGACATCTACGGATGTACTCACTGACCGCCTTAGTCGTTCGGCCTGGCTACTTCACCTTGAAGTCATACTGTCTACTTCTGCTTGCTTCCAGGTCTAATGATGATATGGCAAGCTCACTGGAAGACGTGGGCCAGTCTTCTATTCATCTGCCAATTAAACTGTATCTTCTGACTCTGTCAGATGGGTACGGTGACAGTAGGGAAGTAAGGTGAGGGGGGGACACAGTAGCTCTTGGTCCTGTTTAACAGAATAAAAATAAGATCTTTAGTTTTCTAGGGTACTGTTTGTTTGCTTTTTGATTTTTGATTTGGAAGATTAAACTCAGCTATATTTGTATCCCTTTTTTAATTTTGTATTTGGAGACAGGGCCTCCCTAAGTTGCCAAGGCTGGACTCAGACTTGTAGTCCTCCTGTGTTAGCCTCCTGGAATGCTGGAATTATAGGTGTGTGCCCCCACGCCTGGCTTCCAGTTCTTGATTATCCATGGCTACAGGTGATTTCAAATATCATCTGAAACTCACACTTTAACCCCTCCTTTCCATTCTCTGTATTTCCTTCTTATCCAGTCTAGATTCCAAATTTCTTGGAAGCTACATGAGTTCCCTGTCTGATTTTCCTTGTTATACCAGCATAGGGAATGTGATGTGCTGCTGTAGAAAAATCCCACCTCTGCTGGACATGATGGTGCATGCCAGGAATCCCAGCACTCAGGAGGCTGAGGCAGGAGGATCACCATGAGTTTGAGGCCAGCTTGGACTGCATAGTGAGACCCTGTCTCAAAAAGCAAAAACAAACAAAAAAGAAAATCCCATCTCCACAGAGGTGGCCCTACAAAGTAATGACCTCTTACCCTCTTCTTAGTGGCCTGACTACCTGACTACCCAGTGAGCCTCCTTTCCTTCTCTAGTCAGCTTTCTTTGCTCATCTCTACAGTGGCTACTATACAGTTTCTGTACTTTCCAAGTATTTACCAGTCAACTACTCCACTGGCTTTGCCCTCAACCCTTAGCCCAGGTACTCTTAATGTTCACTATAAGAAAAAGTCATCAATTAGAACTCTTTCAACTTCTGTTGCCTGGAACCTACAAAGTCAATTGCATTTGCATGCAAGCAGAAAATTGGAAGTGGATTTTCTCCTGCATAGAGCCAGTCTCCTACTGAGCACTGAATCTTGTTCTTATTTCCTGGCCTGTATTTTCAGCCTTTTCCTTTCTGCAGACTTGAGCACACCAGTGTTAAATGCACACTCATTTCTCCTACCTAAGAAAACAAAAAAGGGGGGTGGAAAGGAGTCTTGGCTTAGCCCTGTGTTCTTTCCAGTACCACTGTCTTACCTTGCTGCTCCCTCCAGCCTGGGGTCCTAGCAGGCTGACCACACTGCCTGCATCTGTCTGCCATTAGTCCTCAGTTCTAGGGCCTTCGGTCTCTATGCCTGTTACTCTTTCCAAGTGCAGCAGTGACCTCTTGACTGGCTTCAAGTCAGTGAGCACTTGCTGGTCATTGTCTTCCATGCTTGACTCTTCCAACTGTCTTCCCTTGATTTCTGCTCCCTCTGGTCACTTGTACACCCTGTCTGCTTTGTCACCTCTACTTGACCTGTGCTTTAAATGTTGGTGCTCCTTGGGGTGCTGCTGTCTTCTGTCGCAATATGCTTGACTCATTGATCTTTGCTATAGCCCAATCTTCAGTGTCATCTACATGTTAATGAATCCAAATCTATATAGCTAACTCAGATGTCTCTTGGACCTTCAGATTGCTCACATCTTGTTCTCTTAGACATTTCCTCTTGTCTGGGTGACCTTCAGGCAACTCAAATCTACTGTAGCAAAAAACCCATCTCCCCTTTAGCTCTCTGCCCTTGTCTCCAACCCTGCTTACTAAGCACTTTCTATTTTAGTGAGTAGTACTACCTGTCTTGTTTTTTTTCGGGGGGGGGGCAGGGTTTATTTATTTATTTTTTTGGTCTTTTTGAGACAGGGTTTCACTGTGTAGTTTAGGTTGGTCTTGAACTCATTACGTAGCCCAGACTGGCCTCGAACTTGCAGCAATCCTCCTGCTCCAGCTTCCCAAGTGCTGAGATTATAGGCCTGTACCACCACACCTGGCTATCTTGTTTGTAAACCAAGAAAATAAATGTTGTCTTTAATCCTTCCACCTCATGGAATGAGAAAAGGAGTGTTGACAGTGAACAGAGTGCTAATGGGGTACAAGTAGAGGAGATCTTCAGAAGTGGCTCTTAGTTCCTCTCCATCAGTAACCAGCTTACTGTTGATTCTGGCTGCCTGCACCTCACTGGGCTCCTTTCATTTCTCTCCATTCCAGTGTCCCTGTTTTTGGTTTTGCCTCTATTATCTCTTCTGGGTTATCATCCAGTCTTCTTTACTTCTCTGTCTTCAGTCCTGTCCCTTTTAATCTAATCTCTACCCCTATCCCGGGTGGCTGTATCTCCCAGTAGGAGCCTGCATTTTCTGGTGTAAGTCCTCAGTGACTGGCCTATGTCTGTGGTTGCTTTGCTCGTCACTTATCTCCAGCCTCTGTCTAGTTCTAGTTACACCATGCAACTTTCTCATTGCCCCAAGCGCGCTCCTTGTGTTCTCTGAGCGTGCAAACATGGTGTATCATCTGCTCGGACAGCCAGCCCCTGTTTGCTTAGCTAATTCTAAGCATTGGTGAGGTCTTAGATGCCATTTCCTCTAGGAAACATTTCTTGACCTCCCAAATCTGAATTAGGTGACCTTCCTCCAAATTCCCCTGACACTGTGCTTTTCCTGTCATGGAATCACTGCATAGAACTGTACTTGTCTGTGCTCAGTATGGATTGACCACAACTCTGAGGACAGTGTGTGGCGCTGTCTTCTTGAGAGGAAATGTGTCAGCCTCTGTGCAGTTACACAGAGCTCCTTTTCCTCTTCCGACAGTGGGTAAAGGTTAGAATGAGGAAGGGAGCTCTGAAAATGAGGCACAGAGCAGCCAAGGGTAGGGTGACGTCTGTACGCAAGGCAAGGCGGTCTCAGCTTAATGCTACCGGAATTGCTTTAAGGGTGTGTGGCCACCCATGGTGCTTTATGGCTGTGGTCACAGTGGGAATGGCCACATAGGCCCAATTATTTCAGAACTTGGCTTTGTGGTGTAGATACTGATCTGGAACCAACAATCCCTTGGTCCATTTTACCTTGTTTCCTTGGCCCAGTCTGCTGTAGGTCATGTTGCTAAAGAACAATGAGATGTCAGGAAGGTAAGAAAGAAGAAATGCAAAGGTAATCTATAATCCCTAGATTACTAAGGCTTTGACCATCCCAAGCCACCTACTCTTAAGTAAAATAAAATTCTTTTACTGTTCTGGAATGTCTTAGATAGTCTCTGGAATGCCATAGATAATTGGACTAACCTCACCCTCATTCAAAGGTGATGTCTTGACATTTTTGACATAAAAAGAGAAACAGGTTAAATTTACATTCTTCTTAACAAGTGTAAACTGCATTTATGTGATCTGTAGCCAGGCAAAGTGTTATACTGCATCCTATTTATATAATATCATTCTTAGGCACCTTGACCAAGTAATCCCTATTATAGTCAGGTTTTTATGTGTGATCATACTCAGAACCCTAGTCTAAGAATTTTCTTTGTAAACTCTATTGTAATAATGCTTTATACTTGCATAAAGTTTTATAGTTAGTCAAGTGTGTGTAAGATCTTAGTTTGACCTTTTCATAACTCTTCGAGGTAGGTGGAACAAGGATTGTCACCCTCATTTTTGCTGAACAGAAATCATATGGCTTTGAAATGACAAAACGAAGTACTCCATGTGCCCAGTTCTTTGTTCTTTCCGTCTTACCATATAGCTTTGTGCTCAAGATCGTATGTGTGCAAATGTATTTTATGTACATAGTTAATCAAGCTAGTTAATCAGACCTCTTCTAAGAGCTGGACCTGTTGAGAACTACAGTCACATGTGGTTCATCTTACCTGTTTTATTGTAGATAGAAGTGGGTCGAAAAACGCAGCCTGAGCACATGGCAGGAGCCCCTCCTCACCCACCACTTGTCCCGTAAGGACAAGCAAGCCCTTCTATCTAATACCTCCTGGCCCCCCAGTATATACAGCATTGGTCTGAGCACGTTGTTATACCCAGCAAATACGTGTTGGGCAGACTGTAGTCTTCACAATAACACGGAAGTAGCAAAGTATACATATTGTCAGACAGAAAGGCCCAGTGTGTAGATGAATTGTGATTCAAGACAGCTGCACATTATTTTTTCTACCAACCTGTAGACAGGCTGATGGCAGCTGCGCGGTCCTGATCCTGAGACCTGGCTGATGTGGGAGTTGCCTGTCCCAGTGACTCCGCTCCTTGGCCCTCCCTCTGCCTGCCCTGCCACACTCAAGAGTTCACCTCTCCTGGATTCACTTTTGAACATACGAAAATAGCACCTTTATAAACCTCCCTCTGCCTTTCCTTTTTTTTTTTTTTTTCCATCTGTGTTCATTATTGAAGGAGAATTTTCTTCTACTCTCTGCTCCATCTTCCAAAACACTGACTTTCTCCCCTTCTAAAATTTGTCTCTTTACTTGGTAAATAAAATAGAACTGATAATATTCTTTCTGCTTTGAGTGTTATAGTTCTTATTAGTACGTGTTTGCAGTACAGTACATAATGATTACATTCCTTGTGGGGAGTGGGTATATGTGGGTAACACATCTTAATTTTTTTTTCACTCCCTTCCCCGATTTTAAAGTCTTTAAAGTGACTAAATGACCCCTACCCTTTTTTGATACTGGGGACTGAACCTAAGCCTTTCCACTGAACTACAGCTCCAGCCCTTTTAAATTTTTTGCCAACAGAGTCTTCCTGTGTTGCTCAGTTGCCCAGGCTGGGCTTGAACTTGTGATCCTTAGTCTCAGCTCATTTAAAAAAATCAGCCAAGTATTTTTTATATGTTTAATTAAGCTTTTGCTGAAACACCAGCATCAAAAAAAAGTGAACCTTTTATTAATTTTTAAGAAACACATCATTACTCTACTTACACTCCTAATTTTCATTGCAAACAAAATTTCAGCAATGCATGAAGAGGCCTCTAGGAGCCAATGTCTGAACCCAACTGCAGCTTGTCATCTTGTGGGGAAAATGCATGTTATTTCCTGATTTAGAATAAGCCTATTGAATACAACCAGTGTGTTGTGTATTCTGGGGTCTTCTCAGTCTAATGGGCGTAGGGTAACTTGGAATGGAAGAGTTTCTTACGTTCACTCATATGACACACGAACTGTGATGTGTTTGTCCCACAGGAAAAGCATTTGACATCACCTACGTGCGCCTGAAGTTCCACACCAGCCGCCCGGAGAGCTTCGCTATCTATAAGCGCACTCGGGAGGACGGACCCTGGATACCCTACCAGTACTACAGCGGCTCCTGCGAGAACACCTACGCCAAGGCCAACCGCGGCTTCATCAGGACGGGAGAGGACGAGCAGCAGGCCTTGTGCACTGATGAATTCAGTGACATTTCTCCCCTCACTGGGGGCAATGTGGCTTTCTCAACCCTGGAAGGCAGGCCCAGCGCCTACAACTTTGATCACAGCCCTGTGCTACAGGTAGGCCCTCCCGGGCGGCACAGGGACCAGTCAGTGCTATCACTCGCCAGGTGCGGGAAGCTTGTGGCACGGAGCGTGGTCCCACTGCTGCGGTGAGCAGGCGCAATGCATCCTGGGATGCACATGTATGCTGAGATGCAAACATATCCTGGGTTATAAACGTCACACATTTCTTAAAATTTGTGCAAAACTAACTTTAATGTCTGCACATCTGGCTTCTGACCTTTTGTTTTCTGGTGTTTTTCTGAGTTTTTTTTTTTTTTTGCTGTAATAAGGGTTGAATCCAGGCTCTCACTGAGCTATATCCCTAGCCTTTTTTTTTATTTCATTTTTTGTTTTGAGACAGACTGTCATTAAGTCACTGAAAGTCTAAGTTGCTCAGGTTGGGCTCAGATTTGCAGTCCTGCTTCAGCTTCCCAAACTACTGGGGTTATATGCCTGGCACTTCTTACCTCTTTGATTTGATAAAGTAAAAACTTACTTGTTTTAATTAGGAAGGGAGAGCAATTGAAAACAAGGTATTTAAGAATGCTGCGTTCTGGCTGGGCATGGTAGCACATGCCTATAGTCCTAGCACTTGGGAGACTGAGGCAGGAGGATCACCATGAGTTCAAAACCAGTGTGAGTTATATAATGAGATGCCTGTGTCAAAAAAGAAAGAAAGAAAGAAAGAAAGAATGCTGCCTTCTTTCATTATTATTATTATTACTGTTTTTTGTTTGTACCAGGGATTGAACTCGGGGCCTCACACTTGCCAGGCAGATGCTGTGCTGCTGAGCTACTTTGCCGACCCTTCTTTCATTATTATACAGGGAAACTTTGATGGGGTTTGTCTGGCACTGTTGTCAAACACTGAGAATGCTTCATCACTAGAAAGGGCAAGTGTTAGTGGCAGGGTATCCGTCAGGTGCCTGTGGTATGGTGCTTGAGCATCATAATAGAACGTTTTCCATACTTCACTGTAGAATTAAAAACTGCTTTTAAAAACCAGTTCTTTGTGCGTATTCTTTGTATACTCTCATATGAATTCTTTGGCGTTGCTTAGATTACTGTGAATTTTCACTGGTTCTAGCTGTGTGACTATTGGAACTGGTGAAACCCAAGGCATTCTCAGCGCATTAACCCAGAATGAACCCAGATCCTGCTGTCGTGGGGCTGAAGTTAGCATCTAAGTGAGGGGCAACCTGTATTCATGACTGAGGAAAAGATACTAGTTACGGGTTTGCAAATGCTGTGTACATTTTATGAAAAGTTGTTATGATTTCTAAATAGGAAATCCTCCTGTCTTTCTGGATTTTCTGTTTCTGCTTTCCCATTCTGTCTCTCAGGAACTTCCTGTTTTCTGATTTGGTTGTGTGGTTTTGGACAGTGCCAAAAAAATGAGAACATCTTGTATTTCTCTGTGGGTCCAGTTTTCATCTTTGTTGCTGGGAGATGATGAATATGTAAGTACTTGGTAAACTCTGAGGTTATGGTGCACAATAAATACGTTTGCAGAGGCCTTTCAGAAAAGTGTTTCTTGCAGTAGAGATCAGGTATGTTCAAAATAAATGACAGAGAGATGAAAAGGCAGAGGATTGAAATCATCAAGGAGAGGTAATGGAGCTTACACTTATCAGTCTTGTTTCTTCCTATAGCAGGTTGTATTTTTATGTCCAGGAAAGACAAACTGCTGTGGTCAATAGAAAAAAAATGTTGTAAAGAGACTGATTTTCTTGTGCGTTTGTTAACTGTGTGCCCACCAGCCTGTCTTGAGCATCTTGCCCAGCTGTAGGATTTCTGAGGTTGGCTACTCTTTATGCCATAGAAACTAATGAGACTACCTGTGGTAAAAATGCAATGGATATCTGCACACGTTGGTCTTTTCATTTCATTGTGCAGGAGCTTTGATGATGTATGTCTGGGCGTATGAGCTGTGACACTCACAATGCTATTGCCAAAGATGGTGAGTGGACTTGACTCTCAGCTGATCTGACAGCAAGGAGACAGGCAGACATCCTCTCTCTCCAAGAGCTGCAGTCTCCCAGACAGAGAAGACCTTTCTCGGTTTCACTATATATGAGTGTTCCTAAGCATGTGTTGATATTGTTTATAATAATAGTTAGCATTTATTCCATACTTACTATGCTATGATGTGGCAAGCACCATTCTAAGCCCTTTAGATACATTAGCTCTTTGGACTCTCATAATGACTCTGTATTTCTGTTATCTCCATTTTACAGATGAGGAATCAGAGATCCAGAGAGGATGTAACTTGCCCTTAATCAGTCTTAAGTGACAGAACTGAGATTCCAACCTTATGAAGTTTAGCTCCAGAGTCTGCTCATTTTATGAAAACAACTAGCTTGGGTCAGCCTTTAAAAAGCCTTCATTTAAGGCGAGCTGTGATAGAGAAGAAGCCTGTAGAAGGCATTAAACAGAGATATATTTAGCTGTTCGCATTACCGAAGACCAACTGATTCCTACAGTTGTGGCCATGAGTGGGAGTTGTTATTGAGTTTCAAGTTTGGAGACAGTGAAATCATCATCTCTTCTTTCTAATTATACCTGGAGTTGCACGGAGATTAGTTTTTATGAGTTCTCTGCATTGCTCTGTATGCCAGATGTCTAGCGGGTTTAAGGCAGTAGTTCTTGATCAGGGTTGTGCAGTCTCATTGAGCTTCTGGAAGCATAGATACCTCTATCTTTGCACTTGATTGTTACATCCCTGAAGGCGATTCTGCCATGTTGTGCCCAGGAAGATCCCTGAGGCTGAGAGCAGAAGTGGTGTCTTTGGATCGTCATATGCAATATGCTTCTCCCAGCTTACTGCTTTTAAACGACCATGTATATTCTTTCTCATGATTCTGTGTTAGCTTGGGTCCCTTACCCAGCAGGTCAGCCAAGGAGGCCAGGTTTCTTCCTCCCTGTGGTCGTCGTCCTTGAGAGACAAGACCAGGCTTTTCCTCGTGGTGGAGGAAGGGCTCCAGGAAGGCAAGTCCTTGGGCACAAGTACTTATCAAGCCTCTGCTTGTGTCACGTTTGCTGCTGTTGCCTCTCCAAAACCCGTCACACAACATGTGGAGAAGGGTAGCATAGGGTGTGGTTCTAGCAGATACATGATTCATTGGGATTACTGTGATAGCAGTCTGCCACCTATGTAACGTCTGATAAAATTAGCTCAGTGAAAGGGCATTTATTATTAGGGCTTAGCGCTCATAAAATCTGGGGTAAAATTATATAACTTTCATTCTTCAGCTTCTAACTTGATCAGAGAGTTTTTTTTCCCCCAGTTCATCTACTTAGCAAATACTATTTGTACATATACGCTATGGTAAACAATAGAGGGAAATTACAGTGAAGAAAACAGACATATATTTCCTGCCCACTTGCTGCTTACAGTCAGATTATGGGGACAGGATGTATGGAAACAGTATTGTGCAAAACCTTTTTAGTAAGGTGAGATCCCATTTGTTCATTCTTTGTAGTATTTCCCATGTGGTCTGGGTTTTGTTCATGAAGTCTCTGCCTACACTTATGTCTTCAAGACTTCTACCTACTTTCTTTTCCAGTAGATTTAGGGTTTCTGTTGAAACATCTTACAGTCTCACTAATGTGAAAAGCTGAACAAATGAATGGGACCCAAAATGTACATTAGATATTGTGAATTGGGAAGAAACTGTTCAAAAGAAAAGAGAAATTGTGATGGGGGAAGGGGAAAAGAAGGAAGGGAAAAGGAAAAAAAATAATATATTATAATCTAATATATTATTATTACATAATATAATTTCTATATATGCGATAGCTAAGATAAACATACTACTAGTTTCTCTTAGTTCATTGAAAAGAAAGGTTTGTGGGGCTGGGGATTTAGCTTAGTGGTGTAAGTGCCTGCCTGGAAAGTGTGAGGGTGTGAGTTCAATCCCTGGTACCAAAAAAAAAAACAAAACAAAAAACAAAAAAAAAAAACCAAAAAGAAAGGTTTATGCTAATATTGTTTGTACAATATCTCGTGCTTGTATCTTGTTCCCTGAGTAACTACCCTGAAGATTACAATATACAATCTGTTAATTATTGTTACTCTACTATTGTCTTGTTTTGAAATTGTTTTGTTTTTCTTCTTTTTATAATAAAAAAAGAAACAGACAATATAACTAAAATAGGAAAGGGAAATTAGGAGTTGGGGAGGGATAGCAATTTTAGGTAAAGGAAGACCTTACAGAGAAGGAGATATAGTAGGGGAGGTAAAGACAGAAGCAAACTACATTTGGTTGATCTGTACCAGTGGTGGTGGACCTATGGCACCGGTGCCACAGTGAGCTGTTTGTGTCATTGAAAGTTCTAAAAGGTTCGCCATCACTGGTCTGGACCAATGTAATGACTTACTGATTTGTGCTTGGGTATCTACTCTCTGATGTTTTGTTTTTGCTACCTGACAGGAATGGGTTACTGCCACTGACATCAGAGTAACTCTCAATCGCCTGAACACTTTTGGAGATGAAGTGTTTAATGACCCCAAAGTCCTCAAATCCTATTATTATGCAATCTCTGATTTTGCTGTAGGTGGCAGGTAAGTAAACTATTAAATCAGCCTCGAACGTGATTAGAGATTTGGTGTAAAAGTGAATGTAGCAACTTGTTTACAGCTATATTAATATTATTACTAGACCTTTACTGACAACAGGAGAGGGAAGATGTAGGGATAATGTATATCTGGAAAAAGGGGCAGCAACCTAGAATATCTGTCTTGTCAAATCTATTCATTTTTGTGGAAACTAAGCAACTAGGTTTTCCACAATCTTGTCAAATCAGTACCCTTTGTGAATACATGTTGACCATACGGAGCTCCATGATAGGCTAGGGAAGCTGCTGACTGAGAATCAGATTTAACATCCTCCTAAGAAGGCCTCACCTTCTAGGATCTTGTAAGTGAATGGGGCAGGCCATATGTGACGAGGGAGTTTACGTATAGGTGGGATATCCCTAATCTAGAAATTGCAAACCTGAAATACTCACAAAGCTAAAACTTTGAGCATTGACGTGATGCCTCAAGTAGAAAGTTCTCCTGATTTCAGGTAATGAGTTACTGTTTTAGGCATACTAAAAACAGTATATAAAGTTAGCTTCAGTCTGTGTGTATTAAATATATATGAAACATAAATTTCATGTTTACACTTGGATTGCATTCCCAAGATTGACCTCATTGTGTATACACAAATATTTAAAAATCTGAAATAAAAAAACATTTGTGGTTCCAAGCATTAGGAATAAGAAATACTCAGCCTGTATTAGCATAGTCACATGTTTGAAATAAAAAGATCAGGTAACAGTAGAAAAGATGCCATATGTCAAGAATGATCCAGAACTGGCACTAGGCAAGTGGGTGGGGTTTGAGCTGGGTCTTGAAGAACAGGTAGGATTTGATAAGGAGAGAAGACAGTTGAATTGGATAGATGGATATCAGTCCGGGAACATGGATAGCCAGGGAGCATAAAATTCAGACATGGAGCCGGGCGAGGTGGCTCACACCTGTAATCCCAGCACTCAGGAGGCTGAGACTGGAAGATCATTGTGAGTTCGAGACCAGCCTGGGCTACAAAGAGAGCTCAAGGCCAACCTGACCGGCATAGTAAGACCCTGTCTCAAAAACACCAGGGCTGGGGATCTAGCTCAGCGGCTTAAGCGCCTGCCTGGTGAGGACAAGGTCGTGAGTTCAATCCCCGGTGCTGCAAAAAAAAAAACAAAAAAACATTCAGACACGGAGGAATATAAGCCTATTGGACGGAAGGAGAACCTTCTGTGGGTTTATAGAACTGTAAACCAGAAAGCTAGTTTATTGACCAGAGATCTTTTCAGCAGACTAAGCATTTGAACTTTCTCCCCATATTAGACTAAGTCTCGACCAGAAAAATTATTTTTGTATGTAGCCTTTCTGGTATGGGATTGATTCTTAGCGGAAGTTATTGGAAACTATAAACAATGAGTAATCAGGCAAATTTTTTGAAGTAGGACTGTGATACCAAATCAGTGGGTTAGGAAGTTTAGTATACAAGCCTGGTGAAAGTAGAGTACGTTTGAGAAGATTTTTTATATTCCTGTTAAGATTCAGTATAGTCGTAGACAATAAGTACCTGATAATATCTGGTGACAGTAGAACAGAAAGGAACTTACAGATGCTCTTTATGTAAAGGAATCAAATAATGAAGAAGATGGGATAATTTGGGGAAGATGAGTTTAGCCGTAGCCATGTAAAATTGTAGATAATGGGGGACACCTAAGCTTGTGCAGCTGTTGAGGACAGGACCTTGGGCGAAAGGTGAGAGCTGGAAATGTAAATTTGGGCCTCATCCTAGCATACCGTGAATAATTTCAAAGTGTTTACATGTATTTTTAAATGATAGTCATAACTGTAGCGGTGATTGTAATCTTTGAAAGCAAGCAAGGGAAGTGTCACTTGTCGCCATCATGAATTAGTTCTGGAGTTTGCTTGAGTGCTTATGTTACGTTAATGCCTGCATCTGGGACCCTTCGGGGATTCTTGCCCTAAGCCACCTGAGGGAATGTTCTCACGACTGCGTATCCACATGGAGGATGGTGTACCTCATTCAGTGCCTTACCCCCTTCAAATGGAAATATTGGTCCTCATTATGGCAGATTATTGCTGAGATATATTGAATTATGTGGTTGTGCAATGAAGCCACTCTTCCAGTAATCTTTTATTTTTAGGGTTTTGTTTTGTTTTGTTTATACCGGGAATCAAACTCAGGACCTTACACTTGCCAGGCAGGCATTGCACCACTAAGCTATATCCCCGGCCTCCTCCCAATAATCTTATGAGATAGGCCTTATCACCCTCCCTGCTCTGCAGGTGAGGTTCGGGTGTACTGAGGGGCAGAGAAAGGCTTCAGACCTGGGCATCCTAAATCTCGAGCCCATCCTTTTTTGAACCACTGCACTTCATTGTTTCCTGACCCACACTTGACTTCAGGAATTGATCCTACAGTTGTCCTCAGGAACCATCAGGGGCTTTTCCTCTCTTGCCTGGTTAATGTCACTTCCCATGACCTGTGTTTTCACTTTAATCTTGCTTACTGCCTCAGTTTGCATGTTTGAATGGTAGAACTCAAAAGCATTGTCAGTGTTCTGTGTGCACATTTTTTTCTGTATCATCTCTGGGACCTTGCGACAGGTCCATTCTTGGGAACATCTCTTCTCTCCACAGGTGTAAATGCAATGGACATGCCAGCGAGTGTGTGAAGAGTGAATTTGGCAGGCTGGTGTGTAATTGTAAACATCACACGTATGGAGTAGACTGTGAGAAATGCCTTCCTTTCTTCAATGACCGGCCGTGGAGGAGGGCAACTGCTCAAAGTCCCAGCGAATGCTTGCGTGAGTGCCTGGACACTGCCTACCTGTTCATCTGGAGGAATCTGGAAATGGAGAAAGGAAGGGGTGGCTTCCTTTTATTCCTCCTTAGAAGGAACACTCTGAAAGGCAGCACTCCTTTGACAGTTTAAGAAAGTAGAACAGTAAACTGCATGCATGTCGGGAAGGCCGCAGAGGAAAGCAGTTGGCTGTGAAGACAAACTATCCTGGTTATTTGATGAGATTAAAAAACTATGCCAGTGTGGCCCCTCTAAAGATGATTTCTTTAGTCATGTCTTCATTGCTGTTTAAGGTGTAATCATCTGTCAGTATCCATGGAAGATTGATTCCAGAATCTTCCTCAGATACAAAAATCTGTGGGTACTTGTTTATATAAAATGGTGTAGTATTTGCATATAACCTATGCACGTCTTCCTGTATGCTTAAAGTCATCTCAAGCTTCTATTACCCAATACAATGTAAATATAAGTAACTGATATATGGCATTGTTTAGGAAATAATGACCCCAAAAAGTCTGTATGTG